>CAEFZY010068531.1:0-25022 GCA_903066815.1 Brachyrhaphis roseni
AAACCGAACTAAACCAACAACAGTATTACTTACATTCAATGGACGCACACAATAGAACGAAGTAATAAACGAAGTCTGTCTTGAGAGCCGCACCACTCAATACTCAGATCCATGAACGAGATGTAGCAAATATGAACGGGAAGCCACCCAGTGGCTGAAATAAATTAGTACATTTAAAACACTTTAATAAAGTGTTTTAAAGTGACTTTCTAAGACACCTTAAAACATATATAAGGCGCACCGGATTATAAGGCGCACTGTCGGCTTTTGAGAAAATTGAAGGCTTTAGGTGCGGCTTATAGTGCGGAAAATACGGTAAACAAGATTAACTTTTAAGTAACTTTTCAGTAAGATTTTAAGGAGGTTGGCAGAGTACCCAAACACTTTACTCAAGTAAGAGTAAAAAGTATTTTGGAAAAAGTCTACTCAAGTACTGAGTAACTGATCAAATTATCAATCATTTAATATTTAAAAATTACATCATCAGACGGACTAAAATATAAAGTTAAGTGAAAATTTTGGTATTTTATGGACTAAAATGACAATTTATATAAGTAACAGAAACAAATCAGTTTATTTCAATAAAAAAAAAAAACTTATGAAACTTTAACACAAACTGCAGGTGTGTGTCTGTGGTGAACTTTTGGTTAAAACATATTTGCTTTTCATTTAGAGTAGAAAATCCAGAAATTTTACTCAAGTAAGAGTAACGACACTTTGTGATAAAATAACTTAAGAAAAAGTACAAACACTCCTAAAAGTACATTTTTCAAAAAAGTTACTCAAATAAATGAAAATGAGTAAAGGTAATAAGTGAACCAGACGAGCTTGATTGGAGAGGTCAAAGGTGAGGAGGAAAACAAAGCAGACAGACGGGTCAGAATCATGACACGTTTTTGCTTTGCTTTCCTATAATTTATTTATTGCTGCATTAATATTGTTCTGTCTTTGTCAAAAAAGGTTAAAATCAGTACAAGTAATGCTTTGCTGCCATACATGAAATATATCACGCATTTTCAGAATGACTGAAGCCAAGCACAAACTATTATTGATTCAGCATTGATTACCATGTGGAGTTCTCCAAATCGACCAGTTTTTCTCAGAATTTCAAATGTAGCATGCGAAGTAAGATATTTTTATCTGGTTCAGCTGTAAACAAACTTACAAATATAACTAAGGTTTCAAAGAAACTGAAAATTAAAGGAAATAAAAAAATCTGCATGTTGGATAGATTTGGTTGTCTATCATCAGCTGAATGCAGGTCAGAGTCTCTGGTGTTGTTATTGATCCAGTCACAAGAGCTTATTGACTGCTGTGGTTGGTGAACAAAACACATTCTCTCACACACACACACATTCACACACTCATTCCGGCATCAGTGTGGGTAGAAATGCATGCATCATTATGTAAGTGGGTTGGGCTCTCAGAATACAGAAGTACCAGTTTTGTTTAAAGCCAGTGTGTAAAAGACAGACTAAAGAGGAACGAAACAAAAGGACATGTGTGTGTGTGTGTGTGTGAACCAGGTTTTTATGTCCTCATGGGGACGTGTGTACAATGTGGGATTGTGGGGACATTTTCTCTTGTTTTTGGGTAAGAGGTTAGGTTTGTGATAGTAAGATCTAGGATTAGGGTTAAAGTTATGTATGTGATGGTTTCAGCAGGGTTAAAGGTTAGGCTGTAGAAAATGAATGGAAGTCAACGTAAAGTCCTCACAAGTCATGAAAGCACAACTGTGTGTGTGTGTGTGTAATGTTAAACTCTATTGTTTATTGTCAGTCTTGTTGTACAAAGGCTACTGATGCTGAGAGAGCAGCAGCAGGGAATGGTACAAGTCAGACAATATATAATTAAGTTAAATTAGATGTGAAGGAAAGAGCAAAGAAAGTTTGCCAATAGAATTATACACTGCAAAAACACAAAGTCTTACCAAGTATTTGTGATTTAATTTCTGGTGCAAATATCTTAGTTCATTTGAAATAAGATAACACTAACTTAAAAGTAAATTTCAGCAAGATATTGGAGCTTGGTTTAAGTAAATAATTACTTAAAATTGGGAAAGAAGTACATTGTTTCGCTTATAAGAGATTTTTTATAAGTGAAATAATCAACCAATGAAACGATTACTTTTCATCAAAATTCAAGAATTACTGACTTAAATTAAGCTCCTAAATCTTACTAAAAAGTTATTGTAAATCACTTCAAATGTATAAAGATATTTGCACTAGAAACTTGACCAAAGAACCTTGTAAGATTTTGTGTTTTTGCAGTGTAGTTTCTCATTTTCAGCATGTTTAAAGTGAAACATCATTAGCTGCTTAGGCAGACACAGGTGTTTTTAATTATAAAATGTAAAAAATATTTAAACCCCTCCAGGTAAAATACTGACATTTGATAAAAACTAAAGTGAACCTCACTTTAAAACACAAACAGATCTGAATCCATGAAAAAAGACGGTCAGTATCCCTAAATCAAGGTCGGATGTAGGCAGACTGACACAATTTTTTACATTAGTTTTCTTAAATATAAGTTTATGTATGTGTAAAAGATGTGGATATTTTAGTTTTGTCTCCTCATGGTCGGTTTCTGAAGCAGGAGGGATGAACTGTCCGTCTCAGCTCAGATAAAAGTCAAGAAAAGCTGCGAGGGACGGATCAGGAGGGATGAAAACGTTTCCAGCCTGTTAAACTAATGAACTGGGAGACAAAGCAGCATCTGCTCAGGTAAAACTCACAGGAAAACAACGGTGATCTACATTGATCTCTTATTTTATATCTAATTTTAAATTATCAGCATGCACAAAACATTAGGTTGGTTAAAAAAAAGGTTGAAATTGAACTTTTATGCTGTTTTAAAGAAATATTTTAGCATCTAAGACACCAAATGTATTTAATCAAATTTTACTTAGTCAAATTTTAATCCAAGACATTCTTTAAAAGGCTGTTTAATTTTTCCACCATGCAATATGAATGATGCACAAAACACAGAACATACTTCATTAATCTGTTTTAAATATAACATACGAGCTTTTTTAAAAAGCTCTGCGTATTTATTTTACTAAATATTATATTAGGGCATATACAATATCAAAAATATATTTTATATGAAATAATTTATGTCATATAAATTATTTTAAATAACTTACAATTATGTAAATTATATATAAAAAATTTTGCATCACAGGTCACGTGATCGAGGTTGATCAATACATTTTTATTACAAATTTTTATAAATTTTTTTATACATTTTTATGATAGCAATCTATAATTTTTTAAATGAAGTAAAAAATATTTAATATAAAAATAAATATAAAAATGTTTCTATAAAATATATTTTACAAATTTTTTATATAAGAATTGTATTTATATATGTATAATATAAAAATTACATTTAATATAAATTAAATATATTTAATATAAATATTTATATACTATATAAGCATATATTTAATATGCATAAATTTATTGATTCCTTTATGAATCAATATGCTGTTACTAATGTTAAGTATAACAAAGTATTTTGTAATAATTGTATTTTAATTGTATTTAACATTCATAATCCGTCTTCCATTGTTTTCTGCATCACCTCTTTTTTTCCCATTTTCACTATTTAAGGTTTTCTTCATCTCTCCATCCTCCCTTCTGAAAATAACTAAAATTTAAAGAATAAAAATTTGCGTCCCCCAAAAACCAGAATGTAAAACACCAGAACCAAACATTACCAATATTGACATTTTTATTATTTGTACAATAGAGACTTTTAGTACATTATTCAAAACACTTCTTATATATTGAAAAAATGGTACGTCCCAAAGCCCAAAATGGCTCCAGTATAATTGCTGCACAGCATTTTTTCTATTTTATACATATATTTTTTTGTTGTAAAAACTGTATCTTAAATAGTATGTACAGGTAGTGTCTGCAAAATGCATTCTAAACACATGATATATATTATTTATATACTTCAGCAATTGCATTTCTTCGCATTGATACTCAAACTTAAAACTGGAAGGATTTTCAACTTGCATGTGCAAATAAATAAAGAAATAAATAGTTCTGTAAGATCGTCACTAAAATTTGTCCAACTCATAACTCGACAGGGTTTCTCTCCTCGGAGGTCAAAGTACATTTTTGTCACACTACAGAAGAAGAAGCAGCATTCAAGTTGGGTACGTGTTAAGTACTGCAGAAAGCATGAGTACATTCACAATCAATATGAGTAATTTTAAATTATATTTCATTCACAGTTTATATACAGTGAAACCGTCCTCATTTGTTCATCTCTTATATCGTCTAAACACATAGAAAATGGGTGTTTTTTATATTCATATACATATATATAATAATATGCATTTGTATAACACAAATTCACAATTACAGTAGAAATACATTTTTGTACAATTTTTGGATAGTACTTGTGTAGGTCTTCAAGTCACACTGTGCGTACTTCTATCCATATCTTTGATACAAGTGTCTTTACAAAATATCACAAGTTTTGAGCAAAGCTAAGGTATATCAATATATTTAGAAAGAATTACCTGAAACATAGAGTAAAAAATAATTATATTATCAAACATTTGTCTCTGTTCACGTCATAATAACTTCTGATATTTCAAACTCTAAACAGGGTTCGATCTCTCAACCACAATATTTAAACTGTGCCGTGTTGTGTCCGTATGAAAGTGTGACTGACACATAATGGGCATAGCAAAGTGAAAGATGCTATCATATGACAAAACGCAAACATAAAATAAAACTTTTTATTTTTTCAAGTTGTTACTTTTGTCATATCAATACAACTCTGTCAATCAATCTTTGGCCAAAAACATCCCAAAAACAGAATTATCTTCCTTTAAACTTAATTTTCCCACTTCAGGCTACAAATATTCCAGGGAAAGTTGAAGTTTACTGTGCATTGCAAGTATCCAACATGTGTACTTGTCCACATGTTGCCATTACAACCACAACCGCATTATTCACAAAGTAGTGAATAATTTTGAAATAATGGAGTTGTTTAGATCTGGCCTAGTCAAAGTCTGGAGCGAATAATCTGTGGAAAGACATAATTAAAAGGCTCCTCAAACTTTCCATCCTGTTTGAGTTTAGGCTAATTTGAAAAGAGCAGATAAAAAAATAAAAATCGGTTTATAGATGTCTAAATTGGTAGATATATCTAAAAACAATTAAAAAATTTTATTGAGTGAAAAGTGACTTTTTACTACTTTAACAACATGGTTCATTGCCTTTTTAAATACAATGCAACTTGTGGTTGTAACATAAAATGTGGAAAAGTTCAAAGGGTAGGAATACTTTTTTCAAGGCACTGCAACAACAAACGTTTGAGACATAAATCTACGGAAGAGGATCAAAGGGAAAAAGAAAGAGAATTGCAACTTTTTTTCTCAGAGTTCTGACTTTTCTCTTTCTGAATTTATGACGTTTTTACCACCAGAATTTTAACTTTTGATCTCAAAAGATTAAGTTGAGTTTAAAATCTGAATCCTGAGAAAAAAAAAGTTCAAATTCTGAGTTTAATATCAGAATTCTGAGATTAAAGCCAGAATTTTGATATTGAATTAAGATTCTTTTTTTTAGTGGCAATAGTCCTCTTCCGAATAGATCTGATCATTAATCTGTGCCAATTTTTCCCAGGAATACATCACTGTTGAGCAACGACACCAGATTTCAGTTCAAGTCTCATCCAAGCAAATCTGACATTTTGAACCAGTGTAAGCCAAACAGTTCTATGGAAAAGCATCAGCGTCTTCAAATGTCTGGTCTTTCAAGTCTGGTTTACATGGGAAAAAAGCCCGGCTATTGTACAAGTCAAACGTTTGAAAAAAGAAGAATCTGCACATGGAAGAAGACTGGACTTTCAAACAATGGCACAGTTGTTATCACTGGTGATAAATCAAGGAGTAGGAATTAGTTTTCTGTGATACAAATTCGGCGCCATAATGCAGCAGTGCACAAGGAGTGCAAATGCAGTGTGGGAGCGCGGGGGCACAGGGCTGTTTTTGTGTTTCCCTATTAGTTCAAGTGAATGGCAGTGTGGGTGTAAACATTAGCATGACTTGTACAGTAGATGGCACTAGAGGACAAGGTTGGCTCAGCTGCAAGTAGCTGCAGAAATATTGCTTTAGCTCTTTTCAACACAGCTGTGCAAGCGAAACTTTTCAAACCTAAAAACTATCAGCAATGATGTTCTATGAAAAGGGTTTTCTTTACAGGTAAAACCGTGGTGTACTTTAGAAAAAAACGAAATCCATTCAGAGAAATGACTCCTGTAAAATTGCAGGAAATAATAAAAAAAAAAATCAGAATATAGTTTATTAACAGTTATATTAATCATAAACCTTTAGAGCTTTCAGTCTGGGCCCAACTGAGGAAAGCCAATCTTCATATATGTACAAAAAGGCAGAAAGTTATCTGTACACTGGAGGCAAAAAACATAAAGACAAGAAAAAAACCCCAAAAATAATAAATTAAATAAATACGAATGATGGGCGAGGCTTAAGAAGCTTTATAAAAAACAGAACTACTGACAAGGCAATGAACAAGATGCTACACATTCATTTAAAGCTGCAGTGTGTAACTTATAAAAATATATATTTTTTTAAATATTTGCTAAAACTGCCACCATTTTGTGAGAGTTTGTTATGAAACAGATAATCTGTGAAAGAAAATCGATCTTCTCCCTCTGATCCCGGAGCTGTAACTGCTGTTTGAAGAAACGTACCGCTCCCAACCAAAAATAACCAATCAGAACCAGGAGGCAGGTCTTAGCGCTGTCAATCATCCTCATGAGCATGCTGCTAAATGTGGTAACGGTGGAGAAACAACTTGCCATTACAGGAAAAATATTTATCCGCCATGCTAACTAGCTTTAGCTGCAGCTTGCTCTATGGTAGCGCTGCCAATCAGATGGAGGGTGATCAGAGTTGGGTGGTAACTAGTTACACTTGAGTAAAAAAGGTCGTTTCAGACATTGTACTTTTTACTTTTAGTTGAGTAAATTTATTACAAAGCATCACTGCGCTTACTTGAGAAAGATTTCTGGATTTTCTACCCACTGAATGAAAAACAAACATGTTTTACTAAAAAGTTACTCAGACTTTTTACCTAATACGTTTTTACTCTTATTGACGGCTACGTTTTACTTTTACATGAGTAAAAATATGTTGAAGTAGTGCTGGTTTCACTTGAGTTTAACATTTGGGTTCTACGTCCATCTCTGGCAGTGATTGACAGCACTAAGATCCGCCTCCTGGTTCTGATTGGTTGTTTCTAGTTAGCATTGGGAGAGGTCCTTTTTCCCCCACAGTTTATCTGTTTTGTACCAAACAAAACAGATAAATAGTGAAATAGTGACAGTTTCAATAAATATGTAAAAAAAAAAAAAAGTTACATACTGGGGTTAACCAAAAAAGAAAAAGAAAGCGAAGGAAAGCAATAAATAAATAAATAAATCCTCCAATAAAAAATAACTAAAATCTGATTGGCTGATGGAAAAACTGCCTCATTCAAAAACAACCACAATATCCAAACTGCAGCAGCCCTGAAGGAACTGAAAAGTGTTGCATCCTTTCATGGTCCGTCCGTCCGTCCCTCAATCAGGTCGCTGACCTCTGGTAGACAGAAGAGAAGAGATGTTTCCCATGGTACTTTTGGCACTAGTATTTGCCTTTGGTTCAGCAATAGGCAAATAGATGTCTGTGTGTTCCTTTAAAAAGGTTACAAAAAACAAGAAGAAGAAGAAAAAAAAGAAGAAGGCTCATATGTCAGTTCCACAAGCCACCAGCAGAGGGCAGGTGGGGTAGAGTTGAATGGAGATGAGTAGAGATGGGAAGTGGGTTTGTTTGTTATAAAACTATTTCTATGGCGTGCTGCCGTCTCTCAGAACCACCAAGTGCACGGTCCGAGGGAAACTCTTCAGCAGAGAGACGGCTGTCTCGTGCTCCATTTGTAAAAAACTATGTCCGTTAGCCTGCAAGGCAAACACGCAGCACAGTCAACAGCAATGTGTGTGTGTGCGCATGTGTGTATAGAGGTATGTGTTCTGCAGATTTTCCATACACATGTCAATGTGTGAGTGTTTTGTGGGAGGATGGAGGGTCACTGCCATCATTATCTCAGTAACACATCACTGTTGGGGGAAAAGAGAGAGAAGAGGAGGAGCTACACAGTCATGCTGTAGAAAGAGAAGGGGTAAAGACAAAAAAGGGTTTTCAGATGAGTTCATCCCGCTAAACTGTACAACTTTAGGAGTGAAGATGATAGACAACAGAGAGGAGGCGGGGGAAACATAGATGAGCGTAAAGCTGACACTGATTACTTATCTTGATTGTTCTGTTAATGTTCAAAAACATTAAAATTAAAGTTTTAGCCGTCCTTATTTGTGCTTTGGGATTCAGTTTAAATGATTGCATTGAGCTACATTAGTGTTTCTCAAACTTTTTCAGTCTGAGAATCAACTACCACATTTAACAAACAAACACAGAACACCTTAAATCGCCCCGCGATAACACGACATCAAAATTAAAATGTCAACATCATTTTCATTTTGGGCCAAATCAAAATCATGAATGTTCTTAAAGGGCCGGTTGTCCCAGAATGTATTGATAAAACCCACAAACAAAACTGTTAAAATATAAATCAAAATTTTAATTAAAAAATATTGAAAATCTTTTCAGTCTTTGTAAGACTTTGGAAGTATTTTTTGGTATTAATTTAGAAATATTTGCACTTATGTATGACAGTAAATGCAGCTTTTTATTATTTGCCATATCATTATAGATTATAACTTGACATTAAGTGAGGCTGAAGCTGCTGTTTAGTAGAAATAAGAAATATTGTAAACAATCAATTAGACCCAAAATTCTGCAATAAACTCACAATTATATATTAGCACGAAAAACGCAGGGATTTGTTGACTGTGTGTGAATTTCTACGACAATTCGCAAGAAACAGAAGGGACAGATTGATGTAATTTGATAGTAAACAGATAAAAACTGCTTTGATTTGATTGATGAAATAATATTTAAGCACGCTGTTGTGCTGCCAGTTTCTCAAAAGGTTGTTGCTAGGTAACCAAAGACTGAGTGAGTTGCTAGGTAACCAAAGAGCGAGAGAGTTGCTAGGTAACCAAAGAGCGAGAGAGTGAGTTGATTCCACTAACCTTTGCTCAGCTAGCTGTGAGAGTGGCTAAAACCTTTCCTCTGCCTACATCCCCCAGAATGCTGTGCGGTTCTGGATCAGAGTTCAGTGAAATTATTGAATATTTTACCAGATTTATTATCTATTGATACTGATCACATGTTTATCTGCATATATATTGTTATTGATTAATTGCTTGCTTACCTAAAGTGCAAATAAACATGTTCCGGTTACCAGCACCGACTTTTACACTGCAAAAACACAAAATCTTACCAAGTATTTTTGGTCTAGTTTTTAGTGAAACTATCTTAGTAAGCACAAAATACAACAAAACTAACTTAGAAGTAACTTTTCAGCAATATATAGGCGTTTATTTTAAGACAATAATTCCTTAAAATTGGGAAAGAAGTGTATTAATTCTGTTGTTATAAGTGAAATAATTTAAACAACAAAACTACAAGATTCATTCTGAAGATCAGAAGGAGATTTTCATTCCTATTTCTCGAGAATCTCTACAAGTTAGAACATATTAAATTACATTACGGTCTATAAATTATTTTAAACATGGAGTTTGTAGTTGATATGTTACTTATTAAAGAATATAGCTCTAATATTTAAGCTTTTAAAACTAATGATGAAAACAAAAATGAAACAGTCGGGGGGAGAAAGCTCATGCCAGATATCTGTATGGTCGTGATACAGAGGCAGAATATAAAGCAGAATAAAATGTGGATCTTTTACATTATAAATCTGCATATTTTCTGCAGCTACAGTGCCTATAAAAACATCTTACTTTTTAAAAAAATACTTACACAAATCAATCATGATCAACAAAGTTTGGCTTTTTTGAGAAAAGAAAAATTACCAAACATTTTTGTTATTTTTGGTAAAAGATGATTCTTTTACTTGCCATCTATAGCCGTGTTGCCGCGGTAGAGCAACTCCGTTAGCAAAAAGAAACCTGGAGATTAATTTAGTGCAGCACGCCACAGCAAAGGGAAAATGAAAAGGAAAAAAAACTTTGGAAAACGACTCAAAATCACTCTATTTTCTTCGTTTTTCTTGCTCTCTAAGCAGAGATCCGTTGCCATAGTAACCGACTGACAACAGCTCCACTAAGGCTTTAGGATTAAACACCAAAAAACACGCAAATATTTCCCACACATACAAATATTTGTGAAACATTTCTGTGGGAAATGTTTTTTGTTTGCAAAAAAAATCTAACAAAAAAAACATTGCAAACAAAAATGTTTTTGTTTGAGAAAAACACATTAATAACGGCTAAATAATGTGTTTATTTTGCGACTGTTAAGTGATGGTGCAAACACTGCGGTGGCTGATTTGCTCATTGAAACACCTGATCTTCTGATTATCTGTCAGAGAGTTGGTGTGTGTGTTGCCATTTTTTTTCTAACTGAACCGAAACACATAAAATTCCACAGCACATCTACATGTTGAGATTGTCAAAGTCAAGCTAGCATAGCTAACATACTTCTGTCTCCCTCGCTAGGTTTTTTAATTAAAACTTTTTCGTGACTTTGTCATCTACTTGTCTTAGTGTTGACAATTTCATTTATCACGTACACATTTAAGATTTAGCTAATTTTAGCCAAAACCAAAGGGAGTTATCGTTGGCTAGCAGTTTTGCAATGTGACTATAGGCACTGTATGTTGCTACTAAGATGAGATTTCATCCCATCTTTGAGTGTAAGACTGTGTGCTATGGCCTGCTGAATATGCTGCCTCATTATTTGAAAAGGTCGGATGTTGCTGACTGCAGCCTGACGTTATGTCGAGTGGGAGGATGTTACCTGCAGTATCTTGTCTCCGGGCTTCAGTGAGGAGACGGCGGGCCCGTCATGCTGTACCCTAGTAACAAAGATACCCTATAAGTCAAAATGATACACCGTTAGGACAACACAGGGACACGATGGTTTAGAATCTTTGCCTTTCTCATGCTCATCTCAATATCCAACCCAACCCCAAACACAAAACGAATATTTAAACAAATCAGATTTCTCCCTCGAAGGAATGAAGATACTGCAAAAGTACTATTAAGGATTGTTTATGATAATGCTGTTTTTATTTTAGAAACTGCTTTAGCATTTTTCAAAGAAAATAGTTTTTATTGACTAGAGCTAAAAATGTAGTAAAGTAAACAAAACGCAAATAATTCAAGAATATGGGAAGGAAAATATGTGTGGGTTTGGAAATAAGTAGATATCAGCAATCATCCCCCCAATGTTTTCTTTTCTCAATTACCCAAGGCAGAGATTGTAAAAACACCAACATCTTTTCACCCAGAGCTGAAAGATGTTTTCGAACACAGAGGAGTCAGACAATGCAGCTGCAGAAACTGCACAAGGTTCAACAGGCTGCTTACATGTTGAACACAGATAAATGTGCCGTTAAGGAGTGACATAAAGAAATGATGCAGCAGTGACGGTGCAGCACCATCCAGGACACTACAGTGAGTGAGTAAACACAGCAATAGACACAAATAGGTGTTAAAAGTTGCAACATGTGGCAACACTGACAATCATACAGTGAGCCTCACACATACAGTAAAATACTGCAATTATCCCACAACAAACTTGGTTAGTTTGCCATGCAGACTCTTGAAAAGACGATGATTTCACACTGACATTTGCTTGGAGTCAATTAGTGTTTGATTGGATAAAGCTCACTGTATATTTTAAGGAAATATGCCATCAGTTGATATTAGTAACAGTGTAAAACAGTTGCACACAGAGCTGAAAAACACAAAGCAAGGTATTGTTAAAATGGTCTTAATCTGAAAACAATTTTGAAATATTTTCCACAGACTGATGAGATTTTAGCAGCTGAATCAGAGTTAGCTTAGTGTGCAACAGTGATATAACAAAAGTACGTCTCCAGTGGTAAAAGAACATTTACTGGTTTGAAATAAATCACAAGAAAACACAACCTTTTAATTGGACAACATTTAGAAAAAGATTTTAAAAAATTACATTGACTTTTTTTTTTGTGTGCAAAAACATAGAATGAAAGATTCATAAGAAGGAAAACAAACTATTATATCTATAATTTCTGTCTGTTTTTGGTAATTAGTGCCAAAGACCAGGGAGGAGAGAGAAAATGGGAGAGTCTAATAATAAGATCACAGAATGTATTTTAAAGTTATACTTTATTTATTTGTTTATTTATTCTTTGTTCTGGGATGGACTTTTATTTATTTATCTGTTTGTTTGCTTTCTATTTTCTCCCATCTTTTCCTCTTCTACCCAAAATATCTGTGACGCTGGGTTATTCTAACAGTATAGAAGAGAATAAAAATAATAATTCAAAAAGAAAATAATTGCCAAAATTAATAGAAAAAAGAATATCCTAATCCACATGTTAAACAATTTCATTGTTTCTGCTGTGACACCAGTTGATTATGTTCTGTATGTTTCCATTTTAATGTAAACTTCCTTGTTTGTTATTTATTCTATTATCTGGTTCATTGTTTTGTTTTTGTTTTCACTTATTTCAGAGAAGAGCCTTATATAAAATATATAAAGAAGAAAAAAGACAGAAAGGAAACAGTTTCTTCTGAAAAGCGAACAAATCAAAGATCCAGTCAATATGAGGCAACTTTTCTTCGTACTGCGCTCTAATTAACCAGAACTGAAACGGACCCGGAGGTGCAGAGAGCCGCTACGTTTTTTTAAAGCCAATCCTTCAGGATTACTGTTGCTTCTCTTCAGACGCCGGGTAATGACTTCTGCAGGGCGCCATCAATGGACTAAACCCGACCCAGAGCAGGAAGAGAATACGCTGCTGCAACTTAAAGTTAATTAGGCGTCACATTTTAGCTCCTCACTTAAATACAAATTAAAGTTGGTGCTTTTTTACAGCTGATTACTATTTATTATTCGGCAACTCTTAGTGAAACCGTTACATTTATGCCTTGCATTGTACAGTATGTCCAAAGTCAAGGATGTCAAACTCATCTGCATTTTGACCCACATCTATAGCATGAATGTTTTCAAAGAACGTATTGATAAAAACCTTTAACAAACTGTTTTAACGCTAATAAATAGCTGCGTGCGCATTAAATGAGTTCTGCTCTAAATATCTTTTCACACTGATCCGTCCCTCCAGAATTTAATGATTGTTTTCTGGAGATATATTAAACATTTTTGTGCTTATGTATGGCAGTAAATGTGATTTCTTTGCTACGGCTGAGGCAGGTGGGAGTTAGGATCTATAAACCCAGTGTTTTTGACCATTCTTTGAGGGAAATTTGCAATAAACTCATGATTACGCATTAGCACGAAACGTGTTGATTCTGTGTGAATTCAAAAAAAACTGGAGGGACTGACTGGCTTAATTAGGCAGCAAACAAAAACAAAAACTGATTGATAAAATAATATTTAATTTATTTCTGCACGTCTCTGGAGTCCAGAGGGCCACATAAAAAGCTATTTGCCCAGATTTGGCCCCAGAACCTTCAGTTTGACACCATGTTGAGATAATTCATTTCAAAATAATGCAAGCTGAACACTAGAGGGCGCTACCACACCAAGGATGTGACACTGTATTTTTTTTTAGCTCTGGTAATCAAAGCATTGATGTGTAATTTTGCGAATTTAAAATAACTAAACCTGGAATATACAAAATACCCCGTTTGCAACATCCAGGGTAAATATAAGTGAAAAACATCAAAAATATTTGCTGATTTTTTACTCTGACAACTCAACCATAATTGTTTTGTACTTGAGTTTTCCTGCAGTAGCAAAAGGCTGTAAAGTTGAAGGAAAAGGTGGAGCCATTCACTCTTTTAAAATATTTTGCTGCAATTACAGCTCAGCAGTGTTTTGTAGTATATGTAGAGAATTACAGATTAAATGGACAGTACTCTGCAGATTCCCAATTAAATTAAATTAAATTAAATTTTTAAGGGTTATTCCAACACCTTAAAGGGGCGGTATTATGCGTTTTCCATTTTATGGTACAACCAAGTAACCATGTTACCTTCTGTTGTTAAAAAAATGCAATATATACCAAATATGGCTTAAAATAAATTTTACTTTGTAACTTAACACCTTGAAATTGGACCTCTGTCTCTTTAAAAACTGCTGCTCTTTCTGTAACTTTGCCTCCAGGACGTCATCCCAACATGGCTCCTCTATTAACCCTTTAACAACGTTTGGTCAGCGTTGCATAATGAGCTCAGCAGATGTGCGGTTCCGCCAGGTGTTTGCTAATTGCTGCTGGCTAGTCTGAAGGAGCTTTGCCTCGAATACGGCGCTAGGTCTGCCCAGCTGAACGGCTGCCATGGGAGAATAAACTGTCTCCAGGTATCTTTTTGATGAGTTAATACCATTATTACATGATGTAAATCTAAAAAATGACAATTTTACATAATAATGCCCTTTTATTATGCTTAATAAAAGTAAACCTATAACCTCTTCTAAAGTAAATAATTCCCACGTTTTGACTGCTGTCTAAGGAAGGTGCTCTATAAATAAAATTTTAAAAGTCTTAAAACAAGTTTTGAATATTCTGGTTTTAATCAGACATAATAGGAATAAGTTCAAGGGATAAATATGGAGTTAGGCTTTTACAAAACCTGTAAAAATATTATCATTTTAGATGTTTTTAATAGAGCATGCATTCTGTCATGACTTACTCAAAAAGGTTCATCTGCAGAGACTCCGCTGCCTCTTTATGACCAATAAAGAATAATAGGAACTATAAAATAACTGCTCAAGTCAGCAGCTTCCTGACCTTAATATAAAAGTTAAACGACAGTTTTCTTTCTACCTTCACAGTAAAACTTTGCCATTCGTCCTCAGAATGGGCCGTCCCGTCAGAATAAAACGTCACACCTTCCATCCCTGAATCAAAGCAAACATCTAAAATCGCCCACGGCGCCCCAGAACTGAGCAGACGGCTAAAAAAAGCAGCTGGAGCTTTTTGTGTGCGGCGCTGCGCTCCTTGAGGCCGACCGCAGCGTCTTGTTTCTGGGACAGATCGCCTTGTGGAGCGGGCCTGGGGGATCTCCGACCCAACAGGCTGCTGCTGCAGACACGCTCAGTCAAATTTAGAAGTCCCATCGATGAAAGGGATTGGCATGTCTTGTAAGATTTGAGGAAGTCAGATGATGCTATGAGGCGGTTCAAAACAGATGCACACTGTGGAAAATATGTTGGGTCTTAGTTTTTTCTACTAACCTGATGAATTTTAGTTACGCTTTTAATACATTTAAAGGGGCAGTGTTCGCTTAAATCAGCTTTTTTTCAGCTTGACATCCAACATCAAAAACATACCCGGAGCGTTGCTTTGATATTTTCATTCATGCTTTAGAAATCCTTCAATCTCCATGGCAACCATTCAGGAAGGTGGACATAGCCCCGCCTCCGAGGCGCAGCTCCTCCTGTGAAGCTGTGCTTTCTCACAGCGCACCCTCCCCCACCCGCTCAGCTCCTTCAGACTAGCCAGCAGCAATCAGCAAACATCATATGAGCTACTTTACTGATAAAAACGCTTTTAAAGGGTTAATAGAGGAGCCATGTTGGGATGACTTCAGCGAGAGCGTGAGGATTTAAAGAGACAGAGGCCCAATTTTGAGGCATATCTGACATTTATAGTATTTTTTAACAACTGAAGGTAATATAGTTACTTGATTGTAGAGTTTGGTAGTATCAAGTTATATTTACTCAATTACATTCACTTGAGTAGCTGTTTTGAAAAAAAAAAAAATTTTACTACACTGTATTTTCTACTCTTACTTTAGTAAAATTTCTTGATTTTCTACCCACTAAATGAAAAACAAACGTGTTTTAACCAAAAATTCACCAGACACAGACACACACCTGCAGTTTTTGTTAAAGTTTCATAAGTTTTATTTTGAAAGAAACTGATTTTGAAAATTTTAATTTGCCTGATTTTGTTACTCAGATGAATTATTGTTATTTTTGTCCTTAAAATACCAAAATTTTGACTTAACTTTATATTTCGGTTTGTCTGATTATGCAACTATTAAATATTAAATTATTGATAATTTGATCAGTTACTCAGTACTTTTTACCAAATACTTTTTTACTCTTACTTGAGTAATTTCTTGGCTACTTTTTGCTTCTCCTCGAGTCCAGTTTTTGGTCCCTCTACCCCCCTCTGGTTAATTTAGCTACAAAATGCCACAATGAGGCTAGATTGGGCTTAATTTGCCTCTTTAAGTCAAATTAAGCCCAATAAATGAACCTCAGCTGTTTATAAAAATGAAATTATTCACTGTAAGTTAACCACGCCGGTCTCTCTGCCTCGCAGACAAACACTGCGGTAACGAGCTGCAGTTTCCATGGCAACTCTGAGGTAAAGCTGAGGAGGCTGTGATTGGCTGACAGGCTGGGTCAGGTCGTACCATGTCGGAGGGTTTGAAGGGGTTCCCCTGGCCGCTGATGCCGCCAGAGATACTGAAGCCGAGGCCGGGGTTCTTCTCTATCCTCACACACAGCTAGGCAGGAAGAGCAGAGAGAGACAGCTGAAAGTGAAACGCATGCACGGCGAAAACTGCAAAGAGCAAACAAACACGAGGAGGAGCGCTCTGGAAACACCGGGCCACAAATAGTGTTTTGCTGTTTGGCTTAATGGGAAGCTATCTCTTGCAATGAAGGGGGTAAAACAAGAAAAACAAAGAAAACCCGGAGGCAGGTCGCGGTGCAGACTGGCGCAAATGACTTCATGTCCCTTTCTAAACTGGGACGGCGCTCTCCATCTGCAGAACATCTCTGATTACGACCGACACCTCTGGCTTGGTTTCAGCACAGACGGTGGCTCAGGGTGACTAAGTTACTTAATTATCTCCACATTTTACCAACATTAGCTGCTTGTTTATTGCAACGACAAAAAGAAAAATAATCTTTACGGTCTAGTTTCTAGTAAAATATATTATTACTCTTGAAATAAGACAAATGTAACATGCAAGTAATTTGTCAAGAAGATATAGGAGCTTGTTTTTATTGAATAATTCCTTAACATTGATGAAAAAGTACAGATTATTTTACTTAAAACAAGATATTTTTTCCATGTCATAATTGATATAATCTGCCAGGGAAACTGTATTTTTTTCATCAATATTGATGAATTATTGACTTGAAACAAGTTCTGTACTGAGATATCTGAACCAGAAAACAGACCAAAAATACTTCAGATAAGATTTTGTGTTTTTGCAATGATGTTGGTCAAACTATCAATTATTGGTATTATTGGTCTAGTTTCTAGAGCAAATATGTTAGTACACTTGATATAAGATAAAACTAACTTACAAGTAACGTGATAACAACACATGTGAGCTTGGTTTCAGTAAATAATTCATTAACATTAATTTTAAAAAAGTGCTACTTTCACTCCATTTATAACAAGACATTTTTCTCCTTTTATAAGTGAAAGAAATCCACCAGTGGAATTAAATCATCATCATTAAGGAATTATTTACATAAAACAAGCTCCTATATCTTGTTAAAAAGTTACTTTAGGTTAGTTTTGTTTTAAATCAAGTATGCTAACATATTTGCACTTTATGATTTTGCATCAAAATCTGCTTGGTTAAAATCTGCCATTATTTGATGAATGCTAACTACTTGAGCTTTTCCTGTGTGCTTAGCAGCAGAACAAGCACCTAGCACCTTCCATACCTGCTCTTGGAAACCATCCGTGCTTTTCTGGCCTTTAGTCTGCAGCAGGCAGCGAGCGCTCTGAGGCCGGGGGTTGGTGTGGGTCGCCATGACGGCCTGGTTGCTGTGGGTCATGCCTTGATTCACGTGGTACTGCGGATTGGTAGCCGGCTGATGGGAGATGTGGGGGTTGTACTGAGATTGGTTTCCAGATGATGACAGCGCCATGGGGAGGCCGCCACTGGGGTACGCCTGGCCAGGGGAGGGAAGGGCTGAGGAAAACACAAAACAAAAACACATAAAAGTTTGGCTTCTTATTTAAAATTCTGGGTTTCCCTCAGAAAACTTGCTAAGTTGACAAGAAATTTGAAAATTTGACCAGGTAGTTTTTGGAAAACACTATTGACTTTCAACATGACTTCTTCATGTGTTCCTGATTATAAAACCATTTTATTTTGTTTCACATCACAAATATAAAGTATTTTGCATCCACTAAATTACAAATACTTCATCAATATGACAAAATGTTAGAAAAGTCAAAGGATATTTATACTTTTCACTGCAAAAACACAAAATCTTACCAATTAACTTCGATGTAGTTTCTAGTGCAAATATTGTAGTTTACTTGGAGGAAGAGAAAACTTACTTCCAAGTAACTTTTTTGAGCTTGTTTTAACTAAATAATTCCTTAATATCGATGAAAACGTATTAGTCCTATTAGCAGATTATTTCACTTATGTCAACGGTAAAATGTCTTGTTATAGCTGAATTAATCTGCAAAAGGAAGTATTATTTTTTCACCAGTATTAAAGAATTATTCACTTTAAATAAGCTCTTCTAGCTTGCTGAAATGTTAGTTGTAAGTTAGTTCTTTTATTTCAAATAAGATATTTGCACTAGAAACTAGATTAAAAATACTTCACAAGGTTTTGTGTTTTTGCAGTGCTGATTTTAGGCACATGGGTGAAAATGTCTTGAAGTAAGAGAAAACTTTTCAGCAATAAAATGAGCTTATTTTAACTAAATAATTTCTTAATTTTGATGAAAAAGTCCATGTTCCATTGGCAGGTTAATTAACTTAACCTGCCAACTTGCAATAAGTTAATTAACTTATTAATTAACTTATTGCAAGTTAATTAATAACTTGTAATAAGTCCCCTTGTTATAAGAAAAATAATCTAGTTTTTCATCAATATTAATGAATTATTTAGTTAAAATAAGCTCAAATAGTTACTTTTACTCACTGCACTTGTTTTATTTCAAGTACAGTGAGATATTTACAGAAGAAACTAGAAAAAAATGGCATGATTTTATGTTTTTGCAGCGCTGCAAGGCATTAAATGTAAAATATAGCTCATTAAAGCATAACAGAGATAAGTTTTGTGGTTTACCCTGTGAGACGTTGCCTTGGTACTGGCCCGGACCGCCTGCTGGTACCACTGACAGCGACATTCCTTGCTGGTATTGGCCCCCCTTGTTCATCATCCCGTCATAAACCTGCTGCCCGACGACGCGGTGAGGCACGGTGGCCGAGGACGAGGAGGTGGAGGTGACGATCATGGTGTTGTGTGACTGATGGGAGGGGTTGTGTGAATGTCCGCCCTGTGGAAACAAGCACCACAAAATGACAATTAGTCACAATCACAACTATGTTGCCTCTCGCCAGTTTCCTAAAATCCGGTTTTACATTCCTCATGTCTGATTTCAAAGGGCTTGCATTCACTGATTTATCGATCCATTACCTTCTTCATGAGGTTCTCAGGCGGAACGTCTCTTCGACCGAGTGAGTAGGGAGCCCACTGGTTGCTCCCTGTCACCCCCTCCTGGTCATTATCCAGCATTGCAGCCTGCTGAGAAGGAGTCTGAGAAACAGAGAGACAGAAAAATACTGAAAAGGTTCACAGCAGTGATTCTCCTGAGCTTCAACTGGTGAGATTACACTTTTTAACAGGATT
Source organism: Brachyrhaphis roseni (assembly GCA_903066815.1). Taxonomy (NCBI): domain Eukaryota; kingdom Metazoa; phylum Chordata; class Actinopteri; order Cyprinodontiformes; family Poeciliidae; genus Brachyrhaphis; species Brachyrhaphis roseni. The sequence continues at coordinate 19,753 of CAEFZY010068531.1, forward strand.
AAAACTGGAAGATTATACTTTCCAACGAAAATCAGTTAATTACCAACACAAAGAAAAGCATGTCTGGGTTTTTTACTCTTTAGCTTAAACAAATATTTTATTTCTTTTATAAATACCTTAAAAATAAGACTTTAACCAAAGTACTTTGATCCAACTTTTAAGAATTTGAGATTCTTTCATTGAAACATAGATGCTAGTTGCACAGAAGTCATAATTTATTGGCATATTTTTCTGTAGAGTAAAACTGTAACAGGTTTAAAACTGTTTACACCTGGTGCTAACTTGAGTCCTAATCTGGTCACAATTAGACAGATTAGAGAGTTACTTTAATCTTTTCAGATTAAAAGTCAAAATTCTGAGAATAAAGCCAAAATTTTGAGAGAAAAAAAAAAACTGAATTCTGATTTTAAAGTAAAAAATTTTCAGAAAAAAAAAAGAATTAGCAGAAAAATAAAATTCAGAGGAAAAAAAAGTCAGATTCTGAATTAAAAGTCAGAATTCAGAGTCTAAAGTCAATTCTGAGACAAAAATTTTGATTTTTAGAAAAAAAAAGCAGAATTCTTAAAGTCAGAATTTTGAATTTAAAGTCAAAATTCTCAATTTAAAATCAGAATTTTGAGAAAATAGTCTGGATTTTTTTTCCCCCAGCAGCCCAAATCCTCTTCCGCATTTTTTCACAGCAAATGTAGTCCACTTGAATAAGTTGCAAATACTATTATGGAATATTATGTTAGATTCATATACAAATGCCAGGTAGAGCTCCTGTGACTCTTCTAGTTGTTTGGATAAAACATGCAGGTTTAAACGGTGATATAAACAGTCAAAAAACAAACAAAGAACATTTAATGGTTCAATGTGGTTAAAACGACCATCGCCTGCAGCTCCCCAAAGCTTTTTGTGATCATATGTACACAGTGACTGTGATCAGGGTTTCGGTTCTCTCATCAGGATACTCACGGTGATGGCAGACGGAGGCGGAGGTAGTGGCAGCCAGCGGCCAGCAGGGGGCTCATGCCTAGTGTTATTGTAAAGGTTAAAGTTCAAAGTGGTGCTGCGCCCCTGGCCGTGACCCCCGCCCTGATAGAGCATGCCCAGGGTGAGCGTGTTGTGCTTTAGGACCCCACTCTGATTGGAGGAGACAACATCACATGACATGGGTGAATGACGGGGAAGGGGGCGGAGCCAACACAGCGAGCCAGCACAGCTCCACAACAAAACAAATATACAAACAACAACACTGATATAAAATCAACAACAACAACAGTGCAGAGTTGCTGAAAGCACAGAAAAATGTTAGCTAGTGATTGGTCAATACACACAAAACAGGAAGTGGATCAGTTCTTTATACACACTTAACCAAGAGTTTTAAAATGTTACTGGAAACGTTAAAAATCATCAAAACCAGATGTAGTTTTTTCTATGACTAAATAAAAGTTATTTCTTAACCTTTTTGTTTTGCCCAATTCTCCTGCTTCTGTCTGAAAGGAATATTAATGTTTTAATTAATTCATTCTCATAAAGTAACAAATTCATCCAGAAAAAATAAAACAAATTTAAAAGAAATCAGTGGAGAAAGGTGGTAAGGAAAACTTAAAAAGCTGCTCAGCTATAATAAGAAGGATTAGACTGGTGTACCAATGAATACATTTCCAAAGATTATTGAGAATAATATAAATGATTTTTTATGCCATTTTTCTAGTAAAGTGTGAACATAACTGCAATATTTTGACTTTACATAGTTTCGTTTTCTTTTCAGAGTTGCCTCCCCAAATGCATCTGGATCTACAACAGGGTGGTATGAATAATTTTGGCCTTAACTGTAACAGAGAAATTATTTGAAAGTAAATATTTTATATTATTGTTTTCAACTTTACTAACATCTGTATACAGATGTGAAGACAATGTAAACTTCAAAATATCATCTTTGAGAATGTCTGTGATTTAGAGGATTTCTCAACTTTTTTTAGACAAGTGAAAACAATTAACAGGAATGTCAGCATTATATTGGGATTTTCTGTCAATTTAAAATAAAATCTCTTTTCTAAAATCATTGGAATTTTAGAAAAGAGATGACTCTGCATTAGGGCCAGTGTGCATAGAAAAAGAGGAGCAATTTCCACAACAAAACTCAGAAATTTTGAGATTAATTTAAGAAATTTTCTAGAAAACCCTCCTGAAATTTCAGAGTTTGAAAAGTTGAACATTTCCAAGAAAAAGAAAAATTTTCAGATTATTCTCTGAAATCTTAGAGAAACCCCCCCCCCCCAAAAAAAACATGGACATTTCTGAGTTTCAAATGGGAGAAATGTTTAAAAACTCCTGGGTAGGGGGTAGAAGGAGCTTCAAGCACATTTTCAACTTTTCAAACAAAAAACCCCCAGAAATGTTGAGATTAATCTCAAAACATTTATAGAAAAAAAAAATCAGTTTCAAAAATGTTCGAAATTTTCCTAAAAATCGTTTTAGATTAATCTCAAAATTTCTGTTTTTTATAGCTAATTTTCATCTTTTAAAACAAAGATTTAAAAAAATCTGAAATGCTAAAATTAATAATAATAATAATAATAATAATAATAATAATAATAATAATAATAATAATAATAATAATAAAAAGAAACCAAGAAAAAAACATGGAAATTTGTCCCCCAAAAGTAAAAAATGTTCTGACTTTCTTCTTAATTTTTTTTTGATAATTTAAAAATTTCTGCTTTTTCTAGCAAATGTTCAACTTTTCAAACATGGAGAAAAAAAATCTGAACTTTTGAGACTAATTTTTAAAAAAATCTAAAAAAAAAAAAAGCTAAACATTTGAGTTTCAAAAGTGTCAACTTTTAAACTTAAACATTTTTCCAGGAAATTTCTGAGGTCTCAAATTTTTTTGTTTTTCAAGTAAATTTTCAAACTTAGACATTCATTGCTTTTTCTAGAAGATTTTAGAGATTAATCTCAAAAAGTTCTTTTGGTGGAAATTTACTCCATTTTTCTATCTACAATGCGCCATCATATTTTAGTCACTTTGGAAAACAAAGAAAAGGATAAAATGAGACAGGATCAGATTGGTAAGTAGAATGGAGATTTTGCTGAACTGAATGTAAGGAAATGCGACTCTTCAAGCACATATCCATCGGCGAGTGTGCAGCTGATCAGGCCGACAGCGACAGTGTGGAGTGGACACACATGCAGCCGAAAACGAATCTTGTCAACCTTACAACACAGACTTACACGGATACAGACAGAGGGGGCTTCTTAATGCTGTGTGTTTACGTGTGTCTGCAGCTGCTGTGGGTGGACGTACCCTGTCCAACCGTTTGGCCTCTATGTGCCTGAGGAGTTGCTGCCTCCAGTCGGCGGGCATCTTGGAGGTGATGTCCTCGGGTTTCTGCGGGACCCCGGGTCTCACTTTGATGGTGTCCTCAGACGGTTTCTCGGGGCAGGTGGCCAGGGTGTAGTCGGGCGGCATCTTCTCCAGCAGGGCGGCCATGGTGGGGCGAGCCGACACGGGCCGGGCCTGCACAGCGTCAAAATGAGAGCGACGGGAGTGCAGAGGATGGAACTGTTACAAAAAATCCGTTTTTATAGAGATGCAAATCTTTCAGCATCTAGAGAAACCTTTCAAATGTTTTAGAATAAGACTGAAAAGAGGAAAAGAGTGTAAACAAATAGAACATTTATTTATAACAATTGCATAAAGTAAATAAATATAGGTCAAAAATTAGTCAGGATTTTTAAATATTGGTAATTGGCCAGAAAACGGCAATCAATACAACCTAGCCCTGTTACAATAACACATTATGCATGTATATTCTAAATGTTTCAATATGTGAAAATGTTCTCAAAAACAGAGGTGATTGACAGCGCTAAGTCCCGCCTCCTGGCTCTGATTGGTTGTTTCTAGTTAGCATTGGAAAAAAGAAAAAGAGCTGGATTTTGACACAATGACAGTTTCAACAAATATGTAAAAAATAAGTTTTTATAAAACCTAAATACTGCAGCTTTAAACAAAATGAGCACTGTAGTAAAAACATGTAATTTGAGTTTTGCAAACAGTCACAGAGCCACCATGCGCCCTACTTTCTCCTGCTGAACGACAGCAGATGAAATGCTTCGCCATCTAATCAGGAATGCTGTTGGACACGTCTCTGTGGTATTTTAGGAACATCTGACTTGTAACGAACCCAGAATATCTTGAAGGGATTATTGAGGAAGGAGTGGGTCTTAAAAACAAGGAAGCAGCGATGAACGCCGTCCTCGCTCTGCTCACTCACACCGAGATGATTAAAGCAAAGAATCAAGAAGCTGTTGTAATCCCAGATCCTTAAACGTCTCTGCTAAAATAGGCCGTCTCTCTGCGTGTTCCAGGAATTATTACACTTATAAGCAACTGCATATGCTTGAGTTCAGGAATCTGAACAGCATCAAAAGAAATAAAATTTGACTACAGTTGCAAGATTATTACCTAATTCATGGAAGATGTAATAGATATTTTTGGGCTCTTATTCCAGATAGCAAATAGCTAGTTAATGAAATGCTACAAAATGTGTTTTCTCTGACTAGTTTAAAGTTGCCTCTCCTGTGTCTGTTGCAACATTCTGCCAGTCAGCTGGCTGAAAGGAAGCTTCAACAGGCCGACTCCAACTAATTAACACCAAACAAGATAAAATATTCTGCATGCTAAGGAAATAAAAAAGTATTCCTCATCTCAAGAGTGTTTCGCCTAATCTTATGAATAACAATCCATGTTTACATCCAGGGTTTCCCCCAGTGTATTATAAGCCTGGCAGCCTCATGCGCAGCCGCTGCTTTACCTCAGCAGGATCGCGCTCGCCTCCTTTCACCCAAACCGGACACAGGCTGACCTGTATGGATATTTACATCAACTTCCTGTGAGAAATTATGTTTCTTCACTGGCAATGTTTTCCAGAAACATATAATTACCCACTAATATTTTTACATTTTAGTACAAAAACACGGTGGACCGAATTGGCACCCCGACCACCGGGGAAACCCTGACATTGATCTATTTATGAATCCCTCCAACTAACAGATGATCAGCTGCAATAACTTTAAAATGATGCATAAAGAAAATGTAAACATATCTATAGTTGCTACAATACTTCAGATATTGTTATTAGGATTTATTACAGTACAACTCTAAAACGATCCTAATAACTTGTGTCTGTTTATTTTTTTAAATCTAAAAAAATATATTTCTATTTTTTTTATATAAAAAATATAAATTTATTTTATATATTTATATATATATATATATA
>CAEFZY010068538.1:0-18299 GCA_903066815.1 Brachyrhaphis roseni
TATATATATATATATATATATATATATATATATATATACATATATATATATACATACATATATAAATAAAGGTTCATACAGGTTAAAACTATTGATCAAAGGCATTTTATGAATTAATATTTGCAAAAATATAGTTTACCAGCGACTCATCAATCTCACATAAAAACAGCCTCTGCAAATATTTTCCACTGCAACAGGCCAAATGAAGATGTCATTTTATTTTATTGATTCATTTTATAAAGTCTTGCCTGCGCAAAATTAAACTGGGACACAAGAGCCCATCAACTCTGTGTGCACAGCTGGTAAATTTATGACTGTATGATAATCAGAAGACAGCTACACATGTTCTGCAAAAACTGTTTTCATCCCAGATACTTAACCACCCGATGTGTAATAGCTTCTGTGTTCATTCGGCACCAATCCAAGTGATTTATGAGGTCATGAGTGGGTAAATTGCCATTCATATCTTCTGTGCCAAAGATCAAGATTGTGTTGTTGATGAAGTGTTTGGTGATTACACCCACAGGGGAATATAAACCTGGTTCAATCTCAACCAGCCAGTATTAGCTGGCTGAGATCAGCAATTAAATTATTTATTCAAATTAAATGTAAAAAGGAGCTTTAAAATAATAAAATGCCATAGATCTGTTTATTTTCATTTAAAACGATCAGTAAAAAGGTAAGAAAATAATGATACAGGTGAGTGTATAATGAGTCTTCAATGAGTGGTTGAATTGCACTAATAGACTTTTGTCAATTTTATACTCATCAGCAACTCAACATTTCTTTCTTACTTTAGGACTTTTGAGCAGCTAAAATAAAGTTCTGGGACATAAAATAGTTGGGGGAAAAAAACAATGTCAGCTCTGTCCTGTACCCTCCACCCCAACAGCCATTAGGATGAAGTGCATTACCTATGAAAATCTGCTTAACGACTCTTTTAGGAAGGTATTGCCAGCAATGGAGGCTGCAAAATATTAATTCTATACAAAATCACCAAACAAGTAAAAGAAAGCCTCTATTACAGGAGAACAAACTCTAACACTGCTTAATATCTTGATGTGGATGGTGAGCCCTGCTGCGTTTCAATCAATAAAGTTGAAAAGCAAACTCAACAATGTCCACAACTATAGGCATTGGCAAAAAACTTCAGATCTTAACATATCTTACTCTATATAATATTTGGTTAAATAGTTGAATTTATTTATTCAGTTTATGTTTCTGAAGAAAAAATGTGCCGCAGGAACTCCTACATAAATATATTTTTAAGTTTTTTCTGGCTCAGGCAGCCTTTATTTGAGAGCGGTTAGACAGGAAAGTAGGAAATGACAGAGGGGGAAGACATGCGGCAAAGGACATCAAGCCGGGACTTGAACCTGTGACCTCCATGTCAAGGACTAAGGCCTCCATACGTGGGTCGTGCTTTAACCCTGCACCACCACAGAACCCCAGGAACTCCTGTATTCTAAAGTTGAGATGAGATTGAGAGAAACTTGATTTGTGTTGACTATTGATGATGTTTAGGATTTTTCAGTCTAAGTAGAGCAAGAAATTACTCTCCAGGCTTAAAGTGGATTAAACCGCATTTTATGTCATCCATGTCTCCCTTCCAAGCCAAAGTAAGGCTTGACGGTTGTGTTTGGAGTTTTTTTTTTAGCTCAATGCTCAGAATAATTTCTCTCTAAAATCATCCACACATTCAACTCAAACTCAAAACTTTGAGTTTGAGTTGAAAGTTTGAGACGTGACATTTCAATATATAAACATACATATATAAAGATGTTTTGCAACAGTATTTACTGTGTTCCTGCTGGTTGGTGAACACCTGCTCCAGTCTCAAATGTTTTGCAGCCTCTAGGTTTTCTTCCAGAATTGCTACAGATTCTCAATTGGGTTTAGGTTTAGACATTGCCTAGACCCGTTATCGATTTTCTTTGAGCTAAGCTATTCAATTGGAGCTGATTTTGCATGTTTAGGGTTATTTTCTTGTTAAGGGAGAACCTTTACCTTAGTTTTTAGCTCAGTACATGTCGGCTATGACCAGCTTTTCTACACCGCCCAAAGAAAAGCACTCCCACTTCATTATTGTGCCACCACCATGTTTCTCCTTAGGAATTGTGTGTTCAGGGTAGAGTGATAGTTATTTCTTGTGTGTGGGTTTTTGCATATTTATCCAGGTTTGCCATATCTCCTGCACAGCCTGAGGCAAACTGCAAACAGGATTTCTTATGGCTTAACATTTGTTCTCTTCTATTCAATCTTCCAGAACGATTAGCGGAGAGTCAACAGATTATCCCACCTGAACTACAGACCTCTGCAGTGCCTCCAGGGTCAAAATGTTCATCTTTTCAATGCAGAATTCTTAATTTCAATAGGACTGCAATGACTTCATGATTTCATGGTTAAGATATTTCAAAGTGCTCCTCATTGGAATAATAATGGGAAAAATAGATATGGAGAAGGAAATCTAATAAGACATTCAGTATGTTTCTGATAACAGCCTACAGATGGATGGGAGGTCTGAGTTAAATTTCAGTGGTTTGGAGCTTAAGCTGCTTATACTCACTGTCCAAAAACTACTTCAGATGCCTGTCTGCCACCATCTGTGCAGAACTATATTCCTCCTTATTTCTATGTCTGCACAAAAGAAGCACAATTTCTATTTATAACTTGCACGTCAAGTCAATGAAATCATCATATAGCAATAAATCCATCCAAATCAAAGATTTTTAGATTTTTTTTAAACATGCTTTTAGACCCCTGATACTAAAATACATAAAACTCTGGTCCCCTGAATCCATATAGTTATAATTTCTTTAGAAATTTTGAACAAATTTAAGAGCTGCTGGAGAGGAACATATTTCTGATTTTTACCCAAACCATCTATTGCTGTGAAGCTGGACTGTTGACACAACCAGGTTGAACATCACCTATCTTCCAGTGACCACTGAAGATAGGCACACTATTCATGTTCATGCATTTTTTGTGACTTACAAATATTGAAAGTTTATCTTAAGTATATTTTTTTGATTCACTTTGGGAACATTTACTTGCAATTACAATATATTAGTATGTTTATTTGATATTCTAGTTCATATAAAATAAATATTTAATTAGCTTTTATTGATTGTAACAGGGAGTCTGGTCACTGAGCACAGAAGGGAGAAAGTCCTACTGGTTTTGTGAATTGAAGCTAGAATGCATTCTTCTCGGGTGTGTCATTGTTCCCAGCTCCAAATCCAGCTTCAATTTGTCCAAAGACAAATCGAACTGCAATAAATCATGTTGCTCAAGAGAAGAATAATCCAGACAATACTGTCAGCTGTAAAAGGAAACAATATGCTAAGGATGTAAAATGAAAATGCACAGTAGGATATAGCTTAAAACACCAAACTTACAAAAAAAGTCAAATATATGGACAGAAGAAGAATGTCATTTTTGTGACTGAATACTGAAAAACGGAAAAAGTCGATTGGATTTATAATGTTATTATTCAGAACATAGTACTGGAAGAAACAAACAAGGACGTTTCTGAATGGAAAAAATGCACTTGACAAAGAAATAACTACCACTGTAGTTTGGAGTAGATCAAAATGAGACAAGGACCAATTACTGGTATCATGGTATCATAAGATTTTCCCCACATTTTGCTGCATGCTGCTGGTCAGCTGACTAAAAGAGGGATACTACACCTTTCTCTTCCTGACAACATTGAAAGGTTCAGTCATTTTTAAAACATTTACAGTTGTGACAAACATATTCAAAGCCACGTTACACCACCCACTACTCCTACTAAGATAACACTGTCATAAAGTTACAGCTGCGAGCAATAAGCTATATGTCGTCTATTGAAGTTGGAGCAGATTGCTCATTAATTGAACTGTAAAATCACAGGTGGACAACAGAGCTACAGGCACTTTTGTCATTGCTTTTGCTTTTAGTGTTTTTGATGGTTCCCTGTCAGGATGATGGTGTAACGCTTCATCGGAAAACATTTCAGCTCAACGACACAGGCAGGAAACAGAAGGCATCGATTTCACTGAAACATACGGTGTAAATTGAAAGAAATGGTCCTTGACAAGACTTCATCCTGAAAAGCTAATCAGTCAGCTGTTTTACTCTCTGTAAACAGAGGACTGCAAAGGGTACTTTACCCTTTGCAGTCAAAATGTTGACTGCCAAATTAAAGTAAGTTGTATTTCTGTTGTATTTTTGTTTTTTTCACAAAACAGATTCATATTGTGACTTAATTGTAATATTCTTAAATAAAAAGTGATTTATGTGACGAATATTCAGCCAATGTACTATATAGTAGTTGTGTGTATCATTTTAATATCTCTGTAATACAAGCATAGTCTCTGGCACAACTCTGCAACCTTGTTGCCTTAGTAACATGATGGCACTGCAGTGGCTGCATGTTTATTTCAGGCCATTTTCTTCAGTGTAGGAACATTTAGATCAAACAAGCGGCAAAAAGAAAACCTTATCACAGGATGATTTCACAATATGGACACAAAGAAGCGCTTTTGCCTAACCTCTTAAAGATCAACCACTGGAGGCAACAATCTCTATAAACAAAAACGATGGCATCATGGAACAAGTTAGTGGCACCAGTTTCACTAACTGGTGTCACACTGTTCTGTGTAATAAAAGTCTCTGTAAATTGGATTTTGCTGATTATTTTTGAAACAAAGACAACATAATTAGAAAGTCTGCATTTTAAGATAACTTATTTTCTAAAGTGATAAATCACAGCTGCACCAAATCATCCGTAAAGAAAAAAAAAAAAACAACCTTACCACAACTCAGATTGTGATAAGCCTTCTGATTATCTACTGGAGGTCTTGGTCTCTCTCACATTTGAATAACCCACATGTCACAAAAATGCCAAATTTTTTAAATAGCTTCTTTGGGGCGCCTTTTTCAGCATCTTTCTGGAATTTAAAATTACGCTTCGCTCCAAAAAAATTTAACCCTCTAGTCTTTATGACAGGGCAACTCAGTTCAACAACTTAATTTCTTACTTCAAATAAAGTGTAGTCTTAAATGTAGAAATGAAGTGTCAGGCTTAAAGTACTCACCTTAAAACCAAATGTTCAAATAAATGGTACAAGTATTTCACTGCACAAACACACCTGAAAAAACAACAATTGGATAGCGCTTCATGAGACATTGTCCCCTTAGAAATAGTTTTCTTTTTTTTATTGTAGTCCACCTCATTTAAAGCTCTTACTGCCACCAGATAATCAATTTTCACTACATCATATGCAAAACAATTTAGTCATATGTAGTTGTGAGGTGGTCGAGAGAAGCCAAGATGAGGAACTGTTGTGTACTTTTATTCTCTATGCTACACCCCCTCTATAGGGTGCCACCCTAAACTCTTATCTTCTGTCTTATATAGTTCTAAGCAGTCATAGAGGTGTAAGCTGCAGCTGTGTGCTTGCAAGCAAGTAAAAGATACAAAGACACAACTCCTTGTATAAAAGGCACAACATGGCAAACTACTCTACCCCAGCAACAGACTACTTCCTCAACAACAGGCTACTTCCTCAAACCGTGGTACTTGAACCACAGCCGGCTTCTCCAGGCTGCTGCACTCAATCTATCACAAAAGCATTCTTTGTAACTTATAGTAAATTGTTTAATCAGTAAAACATTTAATTATTACAGTAGCTCTGCTTTTTGAGTTAAGGCCAGTGCTTCTCAGCTTTGGATTCCAAATGTTAGACAGCAGTTCACATGACCGACCGGTCTCCATTTTAGCTTTTTAGTTTTTCAAATCAGATGATATTGATAATTATTTGTTTTAAATGTATTAAATACTGCCAAAGTGGTGGCATGACATTTACTGTTTTATCCACAGTATTCACTTCATGTTGTTTGTTTTTGAGCAGTTATGAGGAACAGTGGTGAAACCCGAAACTGTTTCTGCACAAGTTCATGGACAGATTGTTGCTTGATAACCAACCTGAAGAGTTGGTTACCCAGTTCATTAGGGAGGGTGAGTTAGCAATGGATAAATTGTTGCTTGATAAGTGAGAGACACTTCTCTAGACTCTCAATGGCTATGACGTCTCTGAATCACGTGCACCGAGTCCAGAAATTGGTTTGTTAAATCACAGTTTACCCTTAAAGAAAAGGAAAGCAATCCCTAAAACAGACGCCAGCTGCTTTAGAGATAGAAATCGATGAGTTTGATTGACAGCAAAGTCTGGCTAGTTTAATAGCTATTAAGTATATTCATTATCATGATAGTTTCAGGTGCTTATAGTGTAACTATAGGAAAGTGCATTAATGTCCAGTGGCCGGTGCTACAATGCAGCAAAGTAAGGTTTTGTTTTAGGTTTTTTTTTTTCATTATTGTATCTTTGGCCAGTAGATTTGAAGGGAGAAAAGATGTTTTAGGGCAGAGTGCAGAGCAGCAATGATGGAGCGAGCACTGCAATGCTGACCACTGCAGACTCATCCATCCAGAACGTGTTGAACTGCTCCAGCTTCAGTTAAGTCAACTATGAAGACTGATTACACCCATAACTTCAACTGAGAACTTTTTTGCACGCCATGCCACAAAAAGCTTAAACTGAGTGTAAATATTACTACACCAGACATAATGTATATTCTGGTGTTTACTCTTGACTCCTGCTGTCTCTTAAAATAAACATTACTAGTTAAAGAGTACAGCTTCACCTGCGTGTCACCACACCAAAAGAGAGAAGAGATATCCCTCTGCTGTCATAGTTTCTTTTTATATACACTCATCTAGCTTTGAAGCAGTGAAAAACATTAATATGCAGTCTGAGAAGAAAAGGAAGCTGATACTTGTATACCTATTTAAAGAAAAGACAAGCTGTATTTCTATAGATAAACTCTTAAGGACCTGAAGCTTTCTATGCAAGTTCCTTTAGTGAGAACTTGCTCAAAATTTAAAGCAAAAAACAAGCAAGCAAAGAGTTTCTGTGACAAAAAAAAGCAGAACCAGTTGGACAACATTCATGCAAATTTGTCTTTGCCTAAAACCATTTGGCTTTGTCCTCTCAAATTTTATGCACAGATAAATCAAGCCCACATTCTTTTTACATGCAAGAAAAAAGAAACATACGAGTACAAATAAGTATTTTATGTAATAGTCTACGTATATTTTAAATGTTCTTTAAATGCATTTCAAACTGCACTCAGCAGCATAAATCACACGTTCAGACTGATAAAATGAGGAGAGACCCTCACTTTAATGCTTAATTGGTTTGCTGTTTCTTTACTTTTAATATAAAAGAGAAAACTCATTATTTTATCATGTTATCAGCTGCACAACATATAAGATGTTTCCAGTCAGACTTTGATTTTCTACAAAGAAGTCCAGACCTTCAAAACAACTGAAAGAGTTGTTTGGACAGAGCTGCAGGGAATTTAAAAAAAAGCTAAAAATACAATGCTAGGAATTTTCTTATCACATAAAACATTATTGTTGGAACTGTGCAAAATTGTGGTATTTTCCCCCCAGTCTTCACTTTGAAATGGATGAGTCAAGACTGGGTTTTGTGTAATAATGGTAGGTATTTTTGTTTGACTTCTACCACCCTGATAAACCCACATCAGAGCAGGAACAATTCCAGTCCATCTGCTGATGAAGTAGCATTACAAAGACTTCCTGAGTGCGTGAGATCCAGGTGTGCCAGAGAAAGAACTAATAAGTTTTGCACCTGTTAACATGGTGCAGGATTTTCGCCTCCTCCCGTGTGCTGTGCAGCAAGCAACCCATTCAGTGGTGAAAGGAGTGAATCTGTAGGAACAGCACTGCTGCGCCTCTCTTCCATCCTGGATCTGCTGCGCTCCATCCAACACTCAGCAACTGTCAGCACTACCACACTAAATAATGTTTAAAAAATTACGACATAAAGCAACACCGTGGCTCTTAGAAACCTTCCTGACCATCAAATTAGTCTTAAATGCCTTTTCAACATGCGCGCCCTGTGTTAAGATTCGCGCGTATTTTGGATAAAATTCCGACACTTGTTTTTTTTTTATTTTTTTAAACAGAAAACCAGTCCTACCTCACTCATGGTGTAAAGTATCGCAGACGTTTTGCTTGCTTCCAGTAGGAGGGATGGAAACGGAGTTTCAGCCTCAACGGTCTTTATTAAAAGAGCGGCTCGCCGCGGACGGAGCGGCTTTATAAAGTGTTAAGCACAACTCCTCCGTGTCATCACGTCACTGATAAACCAATAGGAACGCCGTGGGCAAATGTGTCTCCCAAGTCACCACCCAACTTCTTCGAGCGTTGCTGTGTCAGCTCTTCTTTCATGATGATCAGCCAAATAGAGCGACTGATGAACAGCCTCTCACTCCTGCGAGGCATTTCATGCACCAAGCGCCATGTCACCAGTGCAAACTTATCTCACAAAGAGGGGATATGTCATTTCCACCTGTGCCTGCGCTCAAATGCGGGGGTGTGAAGACAAAGAAATGATTCCATCTGTTTTATTATGAGAAAAGGATGATAATAGGAGGCTAAATACAAATGCATGGCGCTTTTTTTTTATAAATCAGTTTAAAAATTAAATTATGTAAATTATATGCTACTTAGTACTAGTCAGTCACTCTGAATCCCAATCTCATTTTTGTTCATCGCTGTACTGTGTCTAAATGTAAAAGTTGAAGGAAAACAAAAATGCCTGGCAATGCAATGTTAAATGCTTGACATTTTCACTTTTACAAGGGAATAATTTTGTGCATTAAAGTTTACTCTGTTCTAATAAGGTCATTAGGTTTTCCAAAACAACTTAATGTTGAATAGAGTCAGTAATGACTGAACTTTGTGTTCATTCATTCTCCTAATTAAACATGAAAACGCAGCAGATTTTTTTGCAGAGGGAATACTGCATAAAAAACTAGAAAAAAAAAGGTTGGTTGTATTATGTAACTATGCATTCCAGTTTTACTCATAGGTTGCATATTAAATGTTTAAGTCCATCTGGTGTCTATACTTGCTCTTTCATTGTAGCAGAGGAAATGGTGCCCATCTCCTGCAGCCACTGACAATTTTTTTCACATAAAGTTTTTATGAGAAAACAGTACTTTATAGCCTCCCTCAATGAGAGTATAAAGTACAGAGAGTAGTGCATCATTACTAGGTGGTTCTACAACATCTCAAATGGTTTTCAAACTTGGAAAATGAACCTAGTTTTATTGATTTGATTTCATCCACTGATCCAAGTTCCAACTTCAGAGTCCACTGACACTATCCACCATAGTTTGAGAACCAACCATAAAACAATGCAATTCTATTTCAAAGTAGTGTGTGATGTCACTGCATAGAGAACATGTTTTTATAAAGTATTGGACTCAGTTGTCAGAAAACAATGTATCAAATACAAACACTGAAAAATTTTGGAAAACATAGCCTAAGACAAAGTCCAAAAGCCTCCAGGTAGCCTTTCTTTGATTTGTGAACCATACATGTAAATGGATATTGATTCAGACAGGACCAATATTTTCTCAGAGTTGTGAGGTACAGTAGATGGAAACTGAAGCTTGTGCACCTACATGGACAGCTACTGGAATGCCATGAAGTCCCAGTAGAGTTCTGATGGATGAAAAAAGGAAAGTGTTTAAATAAAAGTCACCTCTGCTGCCCTGACCTGACTTGTGTGTGTCCATAACTGTCAGAGCCTGTGGAAGCAGGAGCTGGCAGAGACTCCTGCTTCCACAGGAAGGAGTCCAGACCATAGATCTGCAACTATTCTTGCAGATCCATGGTCTGCAAGAATAGCTTGCAAAATTTTCCTGTGTGGGATATTTTAGGGTGAAAGGAAATCTTTTTCTTGTGCCAAGCACACCAGATGGTGTTGGGATTTTAGTGGAAGCTTATAAAAGTTAGTGAGACGCTGCACAATCTGGAGCCGCCCTCAGTGTAGCATCACTGCTACACAGCTTAATATGTCTGGATGTTCAAAACTCCCATTTTAAAGTCAAATGCCTTATTAAAAACTTGCTTAAAACATTGTTTCCTTCCAGTTTTGTAGACAGTTCATTAGAAAAATAACTGAAAATGCTGAACTTAACATTGTATTTATAAAAGAAAAATCTTTCATTTGTCCAATTTACTGTTCAGTCTAGTTAAATGCTAGTCTTGCTATTACCTGCCTGTGCAATTCCACTCAAAATCTTGCTTACTTTCTCCCATTCACTTGTATTTCCTCTGGTAAATCTTCTAAATCTTCTAAAATCGTTTTATCCTAAAACAACGATTTTCTCCGCTTTCAGGACAATGGGCCTTGAGGACTGACTTTGGACACACCTGAACTATATGATTTAAAACAATCTTGTTTCTTTTAATATTTGAGAAAGTTGGGATACTTTGCACCCAAGAACACTGCCAACGCAGAGAATGAAACTTTTAGCAGAATTTATAATAAAAAGGACTATTGCAGTTGTGGACAATAGATCCCCAAAACAGTTTGGAGATCTGAGGCAGGGAGATGTGAGTGACTGAAGTATGACAGGCTAGAAATATCTTGCTGAGAATGGGATGTGACCTACCTGCTGGGGTTATTGCAGATACAATGGAGGAATCCTAGGGAAGGCGTGGTCAAAGTAATGGGGAGATGGGCTCTAATGTTCGACAGGTTTAAGAAACAGGCAAGCAAAAAGGATATAAGCTGGGAGAGGCTTATATCCTGAAATCCACAGGTGGCGCTAATGAGGAAGGCACAGGTGAGCAGGGTTAACTCGATTGGACAAGTTGAGGGTAAGAAGTACAGTGAGGATTTTAAAAAATCCTTTAAGATACAGTCAGAAACATGAATCTTAACAATATATAAAGCATTTTATATATAATTTAGATGACTGCCATGTGTGCTCTGGGAGAGAGGTAGAAGCAGGTCAGAAACCTAACGAAGACACGTCAGAGCAGGGTGGACGGCGGCTGACAGGGACAGTCTAATTGTGTTCCCCTTGTTCCTTTGAGGGCGCTCAAACGAAGAAAAATAAAAGCTGTGCTTCATGATTTTTCTTTTCTGCTATTCACTTCTTTTTCCTGCATCACATATTTTTATTATTTTTGCTTACATCCGGGTTCTGTTCTTTGTTTTGGAAACTTGATCACTTTTTTTCTTATTTGCTTCATTTTAAGCATAATTTTAACCTCAAGGACAGACGCACGTTGTCTATTTTTATCTCCACACCCTTTTTGCTCATTCATTGAAAGCTTTCATGTAAATGCATGTTAACAAGACCTTTAGCAAAGATTTATGAACGAGCAGAAACGAGTTTCTGTGTTTCTCCACCATGTTTCTCCTCTTCAACAAGCCAGTCAGTGCCCTGTGTCTCTTTGCAGAATGTCATTTATTAAGGAAGAGCGAGCGAAGCTTTCACCTGCAGTGTTTCTTTTTATCTGTCTCAAAGTGATGAAGCCAATCTGAGCCCAGCAGGCTAGTTCATGGGAACAAAGACTGACCTCAGTGCTCCTCTTGCTGCAGGTTGAGGCTGCTGGATAAAAATAAACACCCTGACAGTTCCTGTTGAAGTTAAACAAGTGAAGATGAAAAGCATCCAGTGCGAATCATATCACTTTTATCATGACAAATTTGATCATTAAAATAGTGATGAAAATACAGAATATTTTTAGACACATGGAGAGGTACTTTAAGCATTACGAGCAAAGGCTTTGAAAATATATCAAAATTAGCCAAAAAGGTTTTGTATTTACAAAATGACTCAAAAAGAACACATTTGATTGTGAACACAAAGTTGTGTTCATACTCTGCCATGCATTCAAATCTGAAGCTGAAAGTATATTTTTTTAACTATTTCAATTCTACTGTATGTGGCATCAAAAGTTAACCACCAAATCTGTAACATTTTGGCTAGAAGGATTTGTTCCATTTGTGGAAAAACAAGAGCAATTGTATAAATGTCTAAAACAAAACACAAATAAGTATCTAAACTGGATTTTGCTCTCAAGATAAAAGCCTCAAAAATGTATTTCCCCTCACTAAAAATCTTTTTACACTCTAACATCATTATGTACACAGTGTACTGTCAATTCTGATATGGACAGAATATAGTTTTTCCAAAAACTGCTTCAGATTTATGATTTATTCAAGAATAAAAAATATATATGTTACAAAGACTCGCATTGAGAACTACAGCATATTCTTTGTCAAGACGTCTGCAGTTCACTTGGGCTTACTGGACATTGGCCAGTGGTGGTGGTGATTGATGTTTCAATAGTAGCTGGAGGTTGTCAAAATGCTGTGTAGCATAAAAGACTCCCAAGATATAAATTTTTTAAGAACACACACATGTGGCTTGCAAAATCAAAACAAATAAAAATGTTTTCCAGGATTTTAATTTAGGAACAAATTCAGATGAGCTCCACAAAAATGGGTTGGTCATTAAAGCCTCATGAGAAAGTGACATGAAAACCTTCTTCAGATTCAAGTTACAGTCTGATCAAAGCTGAGAAAGCAAATCCTGTGATAACAGTTCACTGTGCTTGGCAAATGTATGTAAAAAACAAAAACAAATACTTTTTCAACTGAACTGAATTGCAATATCATCCTATTTAATTATGATCAGAACCAGTCAGATGGAAGTAATTTTATTTTCCTATCGTTATTATGTGCAGTCACTGAATTACAGAGCAGAATCTCGCAGAACTTCAAATCTCTCAGGCAGATCTTCAGGGTTTAAGGAGGAAAGAAGATTTTTAGAGAAAATATTCTCATGTTTTAGGACCTTTTACTTGCCCTTCTGTATGCATGTATTTATTTTTTTGCCGCCCCATGGGATTTATAGGAAGGTTACAGCAGACGCACACAGATTCGGCTCAGTAACACTCTTGTGGACATGTTAGCTGCTCACAGTTTCACAGAGCACGTAGCGTGAGTAGCAGGAGCTAAGTGTAAAGTATAATTCACAGTCATTGTGCTCCGCAGGGGACATCACCAGATATATGATACACAGCTGAGAACACGGTTTAAACTCTATCTTCACATGCACAGTCAGGCGCTCTGCACCAGCTTTCAGGATTAAGTGTTTCGACTCAGAGCGCCATACAATAATATGAGTCTATCTGCTGAAAGAAATGATTTATCTTTATCACCCCCCCCCCCCAGAGAGACAGTTAACTTCACCTTCACCAACGCCATGAAGAACATGTCTGTGTGTTTGACTTACTTTGTTTTTAATGTATTTCTTTATTACGCTAGTTTTGCCTAGAAACAGAATGCCTTACCAGTCATATCCTCTTTTTCTTAGCAATAATGTTCCTGTTGGCATCAGAGTAGAGGTTCAGATCAAACCACATTCATGTAATAGAACGACCTAGACCTGTAAAGCTCACAGATGAATTTAGCCAACGTGACTCGGAAAGATGGAAAAAAAATATCAGCCCCTAAATGTGAAAAACTGGTAGCGATATGACCCAAATGCAGTTGTAACTTTATAGAAAAATGTTTTTACCAAGTTCACACTCCCAGGAGTTGAACACAAATAAAACCCCACACTTTTCAGATAATCATAAAAAAAAAAAATAGCAAGGTTTAGATTGAGACATTTGGTGAAGGAAATAAAATGTTACTGACCCACAGAATATTCCTAACAGGACCAGAATAAAATGCAAAAAGACCAACAACAGCCAGCTATGAAAAACAGCATCTTGAACAGGGTCTGCATAAATCAACTATGAGGAGAGGCTGAGCTGGTTTTAGAGCAAGAATGAATTGAAGCCTAATTATGACATTTTAAAAGAGAGCTCCAGGAAAAAGTGGTTTAAAAAAAGCTGACTGAGAAAAAGGACAGTGGGAGGAAAAGAGGCAGCAAGTGGAGATGAGGAATCTAGAAAAGGGAAGATCAAAAGCAACTCCGGGTGAGATAAGTGGTGAAAATCTGCAGAAAAGCTTAAACATTCATCTTCAGATATTTAGCCTCAGCTCAAAGCTCTTCAAACTAAAACACCAGAGCAGTTCAGAACAAGCTGAGATAATATTTCTGCTGTATTATTAACAAAGAAGCCTTTAAAGACGGCTTCTTCTTTTTTAAGATTAAGAAACCTTTTAATCAACAGCATGTGCAGTTCTTGAGTTTTTCTTTTGCATCATGCTGCAGTGTCAGCTTGTTAAGTAAGTGCACACTCAGATGAGATCAGTGCTGTTGGATGTAAACAGAAACTTTGCGCAGCTACTGGTCTTTATATGTAATGTCTCGTCCTTCCACCTATTTAACAAAACAGAAATAAACTCAAAACTTCAACATTTTCTTCACACCTTTGGCATCTTACTCTAATCCTTCGAGCATATCTAACAGCGACAGCTGCATAATAAACTCTCACAAAGAAAGCTTTAAAAGCCCAGCCTGATGGAATCTATTGTGTCATCTAAAGCCATTGTCTCGCTTTCCATCAGTACTGTTTTATGTCTTCTTTATGTAATTTCCCCTCCACTACAAAGCTGCTGTCAGACGCCACATTATTGTGTGTTCCTGGGATGTGCTGGATCTGTCTCTTGATGACTGTCTTCTGCAGTTCAGTCCTTATGCGCAGAAACGCTCGTCCTCGTTTTTAATAATGTTTTATGTTCAGAAATGGCGTTTTACAGTTCATGTAAGAGTGGTTCACATTATGTTATGGATACTCTGTTCTTCGTCGTTTTAGGTGTCGATCTTATTTTAAAATTCTGCTTTTTATACCCAGAAGCACAACTACCAACAAGCGGCCGCAGAAGTTTCTGCTGCTTCTGCGCATTGATTCTTTACATTTTTCACATTCTTAGTGTATGTGGCTTACAGGTGATCTACTAGCTTTTCTAAGCTCTGTGGCAGAAGGAAACTGTTCAGATTCCAATGTGGATTTTGTAGAGTTTTGATATAGCCTGTCAGACGATCACCCCTAATGAATATAACAATAAAGATGAGTGGAGAACTTGACTTGTGAATAATTCAAACTTAAAATATTTGAGCCAGAACTGAACTTTGACCCCAGCAACCCAACAACTTGTCACTTTCTGAGTGTAGAGTAATGTAATGGTGCAATTTGTGCTTACTTTTGCACCATCTCCTTGGTTTTGCTCCTGGCGGTATTTAGTGCCAACAGTTTCGTGAATCCGGTGCAGAAATAAAAGGAAATAAACGTCAGCAGAAGCAGAACAGTTGCATATTTGCAAACTTAATTAGATGAAACATTAGCTATTTTCAAAAAAAGATGATAAACTTTTCCACACAACAGTTTAAGGTCTATGTGACCACATTGATATCCAAGGTGTGCTTTGCCTTCATATGAGGTCTGGACTTGATTTGTCTTGGTCTGTCTGTGGTGTTGATCAATACCAATTGTATTACACATGGAACAGAGCCAGACCGATGTGCAGAGTCAGCACCTGCATACAGATGGATGGGAGTGTGGGAATATTGGCAGTGCTGCCACTTTTTCATATTAGGCAGAATCACATTAATAGTAAATTTATCCATCTTCAAGCAATCATCATATTAATGGCAAATTAAGAGTTTCTGTATTGCCATTTGATTGCAAAATCAATTTCAGGTTTCGGGCTTGAAAAAAACATATTTGGAAAAAAAAGGAAATACCGTAAAGGAAGTGGAAGGAAATTTTAATGACATGTTCTTGTAAATTTCCAGATGAGAAAATCATAGTCTGGAAAATGAGAATGACATGAATTAAACACATTTACACCAAATATTCTGTGCAACTCATCCAAAGAAAACCTAAAAGTGATGAGAAATTATGCCAATTTTGCATCTTTAGAATGTTAAACTTCTACTACTTTATGGTTATGAGTAGAGATACAGCAGCTCTTTGAAACACTATATTTAATTTAACTACATAAACGTATCAGTAATATTTGGGTTTATTGTCCTCAGCTTTAGATCAGTAATATTTTCAAACAAAAGAACAGTGAATGGACTGAATTTACAATGCAAATTAAAATAGTAGTGGATGTTTAATTTATCCAATAATTCAATTCAAAACCCAAAAGTCATCAACTAGAATCATTGCAAAGAGAGCAACATTTTGCTTAGTGCTTATTTCTGTTCAAATTGATGACCATGGCTTACAGCTTTTTGAAGGATATGCTCTCAATACGTGTTCATGACTCCTTCAGCATGAATTACTGCACCAATGGATTGTTGAGGTGTCACCTTAAGGTTGTCTGCATTGGTGCTCTGGTGTCTCGTCTTCCCGAAAATATCACACAGATTCTCTACGGTGTACAGTTCAAGTGAGCTTGCTGGCCAATAACCATTGCAAAACCATGTCATTATTGCATGTATTTATTTTATTATTATTCTTGGCAATATTGGTAAGTCCAGCTGGAAAACAAAATCAAAAATCCCACTAAGTGTCTTAGCAACATGAAGGAAACAGTGCTCTAAACTGGTAGATGCCTGTGCTCATTTAAGAATTACATAAAATACTGTGAACCATCACCAGCAGAAAACACAGCTACCAAAAATCACTGAATGTGGAAACTTCAGAATGAACCCAAATAAATGTGGATTTATTTGGGTTTTCACTTTGAAATGAAAAATATATCTTGATTGGAAAGTAGGGCTCAGGACCAGAGGGCAATAGGTCAATTTTCCTCTGTAGCAGAGGTGCGACACTCCTAGTGTTATCTCTGCTTTTGGTTTGGCTTTACATAGGAATGCAGTAGTGTCTGGTGGTCCTTAAATGTCTGATTCGAGCCTTGGGAATCTTGCTCAGTCTTAAAAATGCTTTAATTCATAATCTTCTCTAAACAGTTTTTTCTTGAGCATCTTTTTTTTAACCACACTTTTTTTCTTCCACTAAGCATTCCACGAGTGCATTCGTGTGTAGTGCAGTTAATAGCCAGCATTTTTAGCTGAATGGAAGAGCACACGGGCAGCATCTCAAATTTCCATCAATTGGCACCTTTAACAAACATTGGACGTGTTGTGTAAAGGTGTGCCGAGGCAGCGCAGATTATTTTACATGAACTTTGGATAGTTTTATCAGAACTCAACAAATTTGAAAAGGAAGGATGGAGCCTCAACCACAGAACCTGAAGTGCAAATGAACAAAAATTTAAATATCACTGAGTTTACTTTTTAAGTTGAGTTACTTTTCTATTTTGCTGTAATTTAAGATGTGGTTTAATGAAACTGTTCTATGACCTTGTTGACCAAATAATTTTAACCAATAAAACTACAACATTCATTTTATTTAAACCAATGAATTCTTGTACTGAATTTTTTCAAAGATCTTTGTATCAGATTAGTTTCTCTGAGTGCTGAAAGTCTGGCCAATGCAAGCAGAAGCTGAAAGATCACAGGGAAAGTCCTAACTCTGGAATAACCATGTTACAAAAGCAAGCAAGGTCAGCTAAAATCAGACAGCGCACAGTGACGTGTCAAGTTTTATTCAGAGGTAAACAAATATTCAGTTTGCCTCACCACGGTTTTATTGCTTGAGGACAGAACAAAATATAACAGAGACACAGCAGGTTTTTCAGAGACAGGATGGTCGTCTGCTTTCAAACTCCTGCAAAGGAATGATGTTAAATCAAGAGCATCCTCAAAGAAGTCTGCACTGAGGGAGGTGTGTAATTATATTGTTTCACACTGTCTTTGGCTCTGCTGTGAGAAAGAACCAATGTAGATTATGCCATTAACTGAGTAACAAATTATTCCAGCGAAACAGAAAAGCTTCTTTTTGTAAGAGACAGAAGAATCAGGCAACTCTGATGTATCCATGATGAATCACTCCCTAATTATTACCCAACCGAAGCATTCAGTTTTCCTCAAATGTTCCAGACGACGAGAATAGAAATGGATTCTGAAGATTTCTAAAGATTTAAAAGGGAGGAAAGTGCTGAACATTGGCTAGAGGCTTCTTAAACCAGATAGCACAAAAGGCAACAGCAGAGTGTGTAGGGTCATTACCTATAGATGATCAATACCCATTAGCTTGAAAAGTTGTTAATTATTTCTTGTTTACCAAGCTGTACTGGATGAGAGAGGACACAGACAGACACACTCACATGAGTAGCAGCTGTGCTTATCTTTTACACCTAGTAGAATAGAATAGAATAGAATTCAACTTTATTGTCATTGCACTGTCACAAGTACAAGCAACGAAATGCGATTTGCATCTATCCAGAAGTGCTATACATGATATAGATGTTTATTTGCAGGTGAACCAAATAGCAATAATGGTGTGGAGCTAAAACAGTCCGTGGTGTGTGTGTGTGTGTGTGTGTGTGAGTAACAGTCCATGTGTGAGAACAGTCCATGTGTTGTGATTTGTGTCAGGAGGCGTTCAG
>CAEFZY010068549.1:0-11081 GCA_903066815.1 Brachyrhaphis roseni
GCAGATCCGATGAAACGATGACAAAGTCGATCATCGAACTGCGGCCTAGGGTGTCCTGGTGCCAAGTGCACACATGGACACCCTTATGCCTGAACATGGTGTTCGTTATGGACAATCCGTGACGAGCACAGAAGTCCAGCAACAGAACACCACTCGAGTTCAGATCGGAGGGAGCGTTCCTTCCAACCACGCCCCTCCAGGTCTCACTGTCATTGCCCACGTGAGCGTTGAAGTCGCCCAGCAGAACGAGGGAGTCCCCAGGAGGGGCACTCTCCAGTACCCCCTCTAAGGACTCCAAGAAGGGTGGGTAATCTGAACTGCTGTTCGGCCCGTAAGCACAAACAACAGTCAGAACCCGTCCCCCCACCCGAAGGCGGAGGGAGGCTACCCTCTCGTTCACCGGGGTAAACCCCAACGTACAGGCGCCGAGATGGGGGGCAACAAGAATGCCCACTCCTGCCCGGCGCCTCTCACCGTGGGCAACTCCAGAGTGGAAGTATGTCCAGCCCCTCTCAAGGAGACTGGTTCCAGAACCAGAGCCATGCGTCGAGGCGAGACCGACTATTTCTAGCCGGAACCTCTCAGCCTCACACACTAGCTCCGGCTCCTTCCCCACCAGAGAGGTGACATTCCACGTCCCAAGAGCCAGCTTCTGCAACCGAGGATCGGACCGCCAGTGCCCCCTCCCTCGGCTGCCACCCATAACACATTGCACCCGACCCCTTTGGCCCCTCCTACGGGTGGTGAGCCCATTGGAAGGGGGACCCATGTCTTCTCTTCGGGCTGAGCCCGGCCGGGCTCCATGGGCTAAAGCCCGGCCACCAGGCGCTCGCCAACGTGCCCCACCTCCAGGCCTGGCACCAGAGTGGGGCCCCGGTGACCCGCGTCCGGGCGAGGGAACACTGGATCCAAAGTTACGATTCGTCATTGGGGTCTTCGGGCTGCGCTTCGTCTGGTTCCTCACCTAGGACCTGTCTGCCTTGGGTGACCCTACCAGGGGCATAAAGCCCCAGACAGCATAGCTCCTAGGATCATTGGGACACTCAAACCCCTCCACCACGATAAGGTGGCAGCCCAGGGAGAGGGCTGCCACCTTTTTTACTTTATGAATATGAATACATAAAGTAAAAATTGGAGTAGACATTTTTTTAGAAGTGTCTTTTGAGCCTGCTGCTGCATTATTTAAATTAATGTAATTTCAGATATTTGTATAATTTTGTCCAGGTTAACTTAAAAAGTGAGCTGTAATGGTTATACTTCAATTTTCTAAACTACAGAAAAGTAATTGTTTGGGATGTACAAATCTGAACATTTGGGATGACGTTGATACCAACCTTTATTTTCTGCTTTGAGATTATTTACCAACACTTTATTTTATCAAATTTTTTTATAATTGTTTACAACATCCCTAATACAGAGATGTTTGTGATAGGAAAACATTCTAGGTATGTTCACGAGTCATTAGCTGCATTTCCATTATCAATCTCAGCAAAACTTTCAGTATTCTGCTGTCAAAAAAACATAATTTTGCAATTTGTGTTTCCATTAAATTATAAAAGCAATTAAAAGTTGTACGTGAAGAAGTTTGTTCACACAATAAATAATTAATAAACATGCCGCGCCCTGATCCAACATCTATTTCCTGTCGTCTTCTTTGTGGTTTGTGTCAGTGGCAGCATTTCAATAGTTGATCATGTGACTCTTGTGATGTGAAAAAAAGCTGTTTAAGTTGCAGTGTTGCGAAATAAACCAATTTGGATGTCATCAAAAACCCACCTCACCATAGTACCAGACCTGTTAACTGAAAAACTTTGAAAAGTGAGTTTTTCTTTTTTAAACTGCCATGTTTCCATTAAACAATTTTTTAAAAAAACATTAAATTGTGCACATTAAATTAAATTATATATGATCAATGGAAACACATCTATTGTAGCCAGAAACAATACTCTCAGGTCAGGATGACTTTCTTTGTTTGACGGTGCAGAACAACCTGTTGCTTGCTAGTTTATAGTCTTAGATGTATATTCTTTTACTTTTCCTGCCCTCGAGGAATGTTTGTTCTTTAGGTTTTATGTTCAGAAGAAACTCTTACATAATTGTGACAGTTTGCAGGAAAAAAAATAAGAAGTTGTTAATAAACTGTTTTTGTTTTTTCTTTGTGTGTGTGTGTGTGTGTGTTTTCGCCTCCATCCCAGCGGACTACCTTCCCCCTCCGCCCCCTGCTGAAGAGTTTACAGGTTTTCCGTCACCGCCCGGTTCCTTCCCCCCTCCGCCGGCGGATAACTCGTTCGATTACCAGGTAAGACGAACCGTTGCGTTGCATGCTCTTGGCCGTCGACTCTCGTAGGGTCAGCACAGAAAGGAGAGATGGAATGGAGCTCCAACACAGAACTTGTCTTTCAGTTTGGGCTGCAGAGAACCCAGGGACTCACACTCCGCTCTAATGCAGGATGGATGGAAGGCTGACACCTAATGGTGGAGCCTGGTCATTTAGCTTTGCCTTGCTAGTCATAATACCCACAGGCATCTACCCCCCTGGGCCCCTGGGATGTGGCCTCCCAGCTCTCATCGACTCTCTCAGCACTTGACCTCTGATGAGAGATCCTCCGAGTGTTTCACATTCCTTTGTTCGGTGTAAGCATTGAAGGTAGAAACGGAGATCCAAACGCTTTCTGTCCAAATTATAACAGAATGTGTTGAGTTCATTGGAACATAAGGTGCAGTTGGAGATTTTTGCTCAGCTGCAGCAACGCGGGGCCGAGCTGGTCAGCAGATCTGCCTCCCTGCGCCGCCTTCAGATTTGGCTCCAGTTCAGAGGAATGCAGGGAGGTCCCAACCAAACGAGCTTCCTTTACTAGAAATCTATATGAACGTTTCTGTAAATCCTCAAAACTCCACACAATCGCAGTGGCTGGAGTGTTGCTTTGATTCTTTCATGCATATTAGAGAAATCCTTTAATCTCCCATGGCAACCATTCAGTTGTGCAAAACACGTTGGTGGACCTAGCTCCGCCTCCTTGGCGCTGCAGTTTCCAAACTTCCGAGCTTCCACCTCACAAAGCAACGCTCCTTTCTCCACTCTCCCACTCAGCTCCTTCAGACTAGCCAGCAGCAATTTGCAAACACCTGGTGGACCTGAGCATCTGCTGAGCTCTTTATAGGAGCTACTTCTCAATGCTGGTGAAAACATTGCTAAAGGGTTAGTAGAGGAGCCATGTTGTGATAACTTTCTGAATTCAGACTTTAAGGAGTTTTTAATGAGACAGAAGCCCATTTCAAGATGTTAAATGATGAAGTAAAATTTATTTTAAGTCATGTGATATATGCAGCATTTTTATAACTGAAGGTAACATGGTTTCTTGATTGGACTCTAACTGTGTGCCTAGAAAACTACTGTTCGTATAACATAACTTATAGGAACAGTATAAGTTATGATTAAATCACTCTTTACATTTTCTTAGGCATTTAAGACAGTAAGCATTCATAGTCTCTCTGAAGAACCCTGCATAGAAAAACCCTAATATATAAAGATTCCAATAATGTGAATCTTTAGGGACTATGTGCCTGGAAATCAAAGTGAGTTATGATTGGTGACTGTAAAACACTTAAGACAGGAAAATTTGGGGTTAGAAACAAGTCAAAATAAAAACTACATATCAAGGTTTTTTTGTTTTTGTTTTTACCTAAAACTGATTTAAATTTTTAGGAATGGCAGACTAAGTGCCATCAGTGCTGTTTCCAAGACCTCAACCCATTAAGATCCAGTCATTGGTTTTGCAGCAAGGCAAAGGAAAACCACGTTCTGAACACACTTCAGACGGAAAAGCCTGAATAAGAGTCCAAAATGTGACTTTACGCCATTGAATGGGATAAAAATGCTACCTGACTGACCTTGTCGCTCAGAAAATCTTGCTGTCAGAATGTCAATTTTTTTTCTGTCTTAAGAAGAAATGCCAATGTTACAAAGCCCAAAGCCTTCTCACTTCTGCTTTCCTCTCAAAGCCTCAAATGGAAAAATACACACATATAAATACATTTATTGAAACTTTCACCCCCCCAAAAAAATCTAATTAACTGCTTTTATTTAAAAAAAAAATGCATGCCAGCTACCAACTTCTTATTCTTTTATTCATCTTGGACTTCCCGTTTTCTGCTCTTCAGCCTCTAAAAGGATTCTTGCTGGCAGTCTAATTCCCTAATAAAGAACTGTTATCCTAATTATACATCCCCTGACCAAACCACAACTTTCCATTTTTCCTCTTTATCGGGCGGGGGAAAAAAAAGCGACGGCTATCAATCAGAACGTCTTTCTCTTGGCTCTAGCAGAGAAATCCTATATGCTAAATGAGTAATGCATGGATTAAACTGTATTTAATGTCGGAGAAGGCAGAAAAAGCGCTCTTCATCATCCAGGCAGAGAGACATGTGGATTATGACACGCAAAAAGACAAATCTCTCATCTTGGCCGCCATCCGCGTTGTAAATTCCCTCAAAGACTGCGACATCTTCCCCTCATCTTCCTCGTTTTCACTCCTAAACAAGTTTGGCTGCTGTTTTATTTTTGAATAACATTTTTTTTGGGGGGGGGTTGGAAGAATTCCTTTGTTGATTCGTTCAGAGCCATTAGCTCGCCTCTTCGTTTACCCCCCGCTCGCGACTGCCTCAGATGTTTTTAGGGACACGCTCGACTCCAAACGGAGGCAGGCCCTGCCTCCGTAATGGCTTCTCATAACATTAGAATGAGAAGCAGTCATTGATCCAAGCAACTCAAAAAGCCCCCGCAGGCAATTGCAAGAAGTCGTCTTGCGGTCGGGAGAGGGGTTCAGAGGCCCTAAAAATACATCTGTCAATTTCATGGAGAAATTCCCGGGAATTTAGCTGAAATCCCTGCCACTAATGGTCACGTCAGTTTAAGTGTTTCCCAGCTATCGCAGTCACAATATTTGTGCTTCTTCTACTGGAATATTTAGGGGTCGTATGATGTGATGAGGTAGCATATTTCTCTAAGGCAAAAAAAAAAAAGAAAGCGGAAATGTGTGGATTAATAAATCAGTAGGCGCTGTTGTAGCGTTCGTGATGCTTTCAAGCTGAGCTCCCCCACAAACACGGTGCTTCTCGTCTCCATTAAGAGGAGACGGGGTGACAATATTAGTTAGAAAATATCCAGCTTTAATCTCGACTGAATCGACTGATTGAATCCTCCCCGGCTGGGATTGCGGCGATCGTGTCGCTTCTTAATGGAAGAGTAGGAAGAAGCTGGAGGTGAATAGTGCACCAAGTTTACAAAAGCCCCTCTGTCTCTCTCTCTTTCTTTTTCTCTTCCTCTTGCACGTGCCTTCTCACCGCCTCTCCCTCCAAGAAGTCTCCGCGATTGATGTGCGGCTTTCGGGAGGATCGCGTGAGGTCAAGGTGAAACTGGAACTTTGAAAACTGTAATCCAAAAGTCAAAGGACGGCAGGAAAGAAAGGAGGAGAGAGTGTCTTTGTGCGGTACAGAGGCAGAGTTGCTCTGAGCTTGTTGAAGGCTTTGATATTAACTTTTAGAGAGCCGCTTGTAAAGGCAGTTTAACCCTGACTAGCTAAAAGCTTTTCTTTTAGCTGTGTCTCAGGTTAACAGACTTGGATTTTGAACGTTTCGAAGAAAAGAAAGGAAGTTATAACAATTGGACCTACACCAATCTGGATTTTCCTGGCAGAGACCAATTACCGGTTTCTTTTGAGGTCTGACTTACACAATTCCAGATTTAAATAATACCAGATTTTTTTTTCTTAAGTTTGTTTGTATTTTTCCAACACAAGTGAATGAATTCCAAGATTATTCCAATTCATGCATAAAACCTGTCTCCATACTTTATCAGACTGTTGTCGATCTGCTTAAAGGGCCTTTGCAGTAGTTTGTCCACTAACTTCCTGTCCTCCACTCTTAAGGAGAACAAAGCAATAACTAGTCAACAAATGACAACAAAACAAAGAGGTGACCTCAAATATGTATCATTTAGAAGCTAAATTAGTTGACAATTATTTCAATAATGGATAAATCACAATTAATCCAATTAATTGTTTCAGCCCTATTTGCACATGAAATATTCAGCAACCTAATCGCTCATAAATCTGTCTCCCCTCCTCTGGATCTGGTACAGGTCAAATTTGTTGATTCAGACTTTCTTTAAAACCATCGACTATTTTAATAGCTGCTTTTAACACTTAAGTTCTAAAATATTTCTCCATGTGTTGCTATGGTTATAGCAATTATGTGTTGACAAAGATGGCTAATGGGTAACTTTTGTGAATTGTTGCAAACGATATATAGACTGAAAATAGTGGAGGGTTTTAGCTTTGATGCACTTAATGAAGAAATCATTAAGTGCATATATATGTGTGTGTGTATATGTATATATATATATATGTGTGTGTGTGTGTTTGTCTTTTAGTCCTTATCATTTGCAGCCGGCCAATAGAAAAAAGGCTAATCACAATCTCTGGCCAGTTGATGGATGCCTCTTAAATATCAATATTGGGACACAAACACTCAATGTGTATCCTATTTAAATACTCAAAGCACTGATTTTTACATCAAACTTAGTTGTTTTGGAATAAAAATCCATTTCATTCTCTAATAATGAGATCTAATGTTAAGCTGGTGTCAGCTCAAGGGCCAATAGCACCTTTTAAAAATGTAACTTGCTGGTGAAAGAACAAAAGTATGGAAGTAACACGGTAAATATGCCTTTCACATTGAATATAGATTCCCCCTCCCAGCATTCTGTTCTTTGTAAAGCTTAGTGAGTTAATTATACATGCCCTGTGTCCCAGAACGCACTCAGCTTTTTTTCAGACAGGCATGTTACCTCCTGCAGCTTGTGGCCAGCATCATAGTTTGAAACCAGCAAAACCCTAAAAAGAGCCTTGTTTGGATGGAAGTATTTCCAGACAAACGGCATCATCTTATTTTTAACAGAGGATCCGTCCAGAAGAACTGGAGGCCGGGGAATGTTTATCCGATAGAAATAGGATAGAAATAGGAGTAATGCTGGCTATGTGGCTAGCCAACATTAGTCAAGGCTAGCCACATAGGAGAACTCTGGTCAGAGATGCATTCTTCTCAAGGCTGTCCTTGATATCCATTTCTAGTTTGTTTCTCTAGAAAGTCCAGCTCATTTGGGGAGGTGTTAATCAAACTCTCCCTGAAAAGGAGAACTCTGGTCGACCTAAAGACCTAAGTCTCGGTTTGGTCGAAGTGAACTCTGGTGCAGTTTGAATGCATATATGAACGCAAGCGAACTGGAGACCGTTCCAAAAGCTACTCTACTCGCTATAATCTGATACAGCTCCATTTTTGTTTACATTTTGTGAATAAGGAAGTTGCGTTCATGTTTCCTTCAATAGTTCTAGGAGCAGCGCCACCACAGGCGAGGAGGTTTTTGAAACCGTTTGTATCGCATGACATAGAGTAGTTAGCATCAACTAAAAATGTAACAAATGTTGCAACTTTAGTCCCCAATTGAACCAACACCTGACAGACACTTTGTCCCAACTACAGGTTCTTCAGGATGGGCTAAACATGTTATTAATACACAATCTATCTACTCTGCTTCTCATACAGAGCGGTTAGCTTAAGTGCTAGGCTAATGCTAGCATATCTACTCTTTGTTTTAATATGACTCATTGATATTTAAGCTTGTAACATAATTTTTAGCACAGTTTCAGTTATTGTCTTTGGTTAAAACTGAGTGAAAAACTTATCCTGCTGCATAACTTTGCACTTTATGTTAAACGTCATAAAGTTTAATGACTGGTGTTTCGGCTGCTCTGTCCACCAAAAGCTGAGGGTATTTAAACACAGCACACAGGATGTCATATCAGCGGTTCATATGCTCGTACTCTGTGACAATGTAAAAGTCCAACATTTGAGTTGCAGTGTGTCAGTCATTCTCTGAAGCTGGGTGCATTGTGTTTTCTGTCAGATGAAACGACCTGAGAAGACTCTGGAGGAGAGGCGCTCCAGCCTGGATGCAGAGATTGATTCTCTCACCAGCATCCTGGAAGACTTGGAGAGCAGCTCGCCCTACAAGCCACGAGGCACGCAAGTAAGTCTGGGGCTCAGATTCACACTTTGACAAGAACCCGAAGAGAACTCACAGAAATCCACACAAAACAGCCAGGAAGCTCCCAGGTGGCTCCTAAACATTCGTATTTATTCCTACCACAGAGGAATATTCACAAAGGTGATTGAGAAAAAAACTGACTGTCTGTGGATCGGAAATCCTATATTTGACTGAAATATACGTTTACTATAGGTCATCTGAGTTTAGACAGAGTTGGGAATCAATCACTACTTGACTTGTGGAGAAAACCAAATGCAGGGCGGTTGTTGTAGTTTCTTAACAATGTCAGCATGTTTGTCTGAGACCTGAGCAACGACCTCACACCACCACCGTTCTGGTCAAACAGCATTCTGATTCTATCAGGAATTTTATTTACCTCTTGCATAAACAGCCAGCGGAAGATTTTATTTTTCTTACGGCACGTATTGCATGTTCACACCACAGCTGCCTGAGCTAAACAGTTTGTAGCTTGTCATGAAGGAATTTAGAAAACTAGCTAAGCCTGATGGTAACCGCTCTGTGTTTTCATGTTAGAAAATGTTGAAAGTTGACAGGAAGTTTGAAAATGTGACTAAATTATGTGTTATTGGAAGACAATATTAACAATATCAACACAACACCAGTAATCTTAAAAAGACAAACATAGTAAAATGCTGTTAGAATAAATCAAAATTTTTGCACTTATTTTTATGCTTAATTTAATATTTTTAGGTTACAAAATTAAAGTATTTATTTTATTAAGGTTTCTTATGTTTTCCCAAATTCTACTTCTCTGTTTAAAGGTGTGCCACCGTATGCTCACCGTGCAATAATTTGGAAGTTGTCTTGGGATATTTTCAAGAAAATGAACACGCTTCAATTGACCATAAAGTTGTACAAGTTGGAATAATGAAAATATACATGGCAGTTTTGAAAAAACTCACATTTTTAATAAAAAGTTTTTGTGCTATGGTGATGGTTTCAGTCGTATCAAAATTTGTGTTTTGTAAAAGTGCAATGGAAACACTTTGTATACAGCATCAAGGCAATTCTTTGTAGCCACTGGACTCCTTGGACAATGTCCAACTGTCTCCACCAAAACTCTCTCAGCGTTGAATAGTTCATCAAAAGTTCAATGTCATTCAAAAGTATTGAATCCATAATTCTTCTGTAGAGTAACCAACTACAATTTCCCAAAAACGCCACATATATACATAACCACTTCCAAGTGTAAGGCGCTTGTCACACCTCAATAAGACGCCGATTTGTAACCATTGACAGACATGATTTTTAATGGGCAGACTCATTCACTTGTGATTTTGATTACATTTCTTATTTAATGGAAAAAGCGTAATTACAAAATTGTGTTTTGTTTGACATTAGTGGAATATGGGAAACATTTTGCAACTTTTTGTTAAGGAAAACACAGCTACAGAGGGATCATATCGATGCCGGTACAAGTGAACCTGCTCTGCAGGAGCACCTTAGAAATCGTTCATTTTGAGTGGAAGGTGGCGCGAGTTCGGTCTGCGCTGAATTACAAATGTTTCAGATGTGCAGGATTGATGCACACGCATCCTGAGGCCTAGATCAATGAGTCAGTTATGAGGCTAGCTTTAGGCTGACGATGCGACAAGTTATATGCTTAGGGAAAATGGACCGATGCCACCAGTTATTAACATGTACAGATTTTCCAGATTTTGCCTGTAGAAAACATACCAACATCTATGCTGAAAGAAATACTGCCTTGACAAAATGAGTCCTGACCTATATCATTAGTCGATACTAAACGATATTAAGAGCAACTTGAGAAAGTCAAAGCCTTGGGCAGTTTAACTAAATTATTTGACACACAGTAAATGTAGGACGTGTGAATAAAAGAACAGAAAAAAACCCTCCAAAGCAATTGTGTTTAGAATGGGGAAGCTCTTTGGGGCTTAGGGCAGCATACAGATAATTTCTCCAGTGAAATATTTGAGGCAAACTGTAATACCTGAAAGGATTGCGATCAGTGAGGACTGTGCACAGGGTGGAGAAAAGGTTACTGAAGTTTAAAAAGTCTGAGAGGTGTTCTGAGGCTCATTCTGTGTTTCCTGTGTTGTTCCCATGTCTCAATGTTGTCTGCTTTCGTTATTTATTGAAGGAGGCATACATAAGACTGAAAACAGAGCTAAGATGGTAAATTATTGACAAGCCATTTCATTTAGGTATAGACGAAGGCTTGTGCCCTCATACAAGACGCACATGCTTAGATCCACGGGTCTTGTGTGTGTGTGTGTGTGTGTGTGTGTGCGCGCGCACAAGACTTTATTCATGTGCAGGGAAAACTCTCAACTGCGGTCAGGTTCAAATGTGAAACGGCGTTGTTGTGGGAAATGGCGCAAGACAAAGTTTGGTTCGCAAATAGTCTGAGGAACCTGGTGTTTTCAGGGAAGTTCGCAGCGAGACAAAGAGAGAAAAGGGACGACGGCTGCTGGCGCTGACGTCCTTTGGTGTAGGCTCGCTCGACTTTGTGGTTAGAACAACCAAGGGGGAGAGATGGCGGGGGGGTGTTGGTATCAACCACGTTAGAATTATTGCCCCACTCTGAAGAAACAGCAGATACCATAAGAAAGGAAGTGAACATTGTGGCTTTGAAATTATACATGTTAAGGGGAATGAGGCGAGTGAGTGTGTTGATGTACGGCGCCTCGCTACAGTTGAGCGTTTTCACATTTTGTCACGTTA
Organism: Brachyrhaphis roseni; assembly: GCA_903066815.1. NCBI lineage: Eukaryota > Metazoa > Chordata > Actinopteri > Cyprinodontiformes > Poeciliidae > Brachyrhaphis > Brachyrhaphis roseni. The sequence continues at coordinate 10,811 of CAEFZY010068549.1, forward strand.
CGACCGCAACCTTCAGTGTGTTTTTATCGGGATCTCAGGCTGTAGATCCACACGCGGCTGCACACAGTCATGAAGTGTAACTCAAATTATTACATGTCAAGATTTTCTTCCAAAAAAAGAAAATGCAACAAGGGTGGTGTGTGTTTGAGTTCAGTCCAGGTTACGCTGGTATAACGATCAATAACAGTATATAGATCAGGGGTGGGCAATCCTGGTCCTCGAGTGCCGGTCTCCTGCAACATTTAGATGTGTCTCTACTTCAACACACCTG
>CAEFZY010068550.1:0-15356 GCA_903066815.1 Brachyrhaphis roseni
GTGGTCAGTACATACAAATACTTGGGCCTACAACTGGACAATAAGCTGAACTGGTTCTCCAATACAGATAATGTGTACAAGAAAGCACAGAGTAAATGTACTTCTTGAGGAGATTGGCCTCCTTCAATGTGTGCTCCAAACTCCTGTACATGTTTTATGAGTCCATTGTGTCTACGGTGATATTTTATGCAATTGTCTGTTGGGGGGGAAATGCAAAGAAGAGAGACACACAGAGACTGAACCGCCTCATCTGCAGAGCTGGCTCTGTGGTCGGTGTGAGCCTGGAGTCTGTGGAGACGGTGGTGGAACAGAGGACACTGTCTAAACTCAGTTTAGTCCTGGAGAACACCAGCCATCCCCTGAACCCCTTCTTCTCCAACCAGAGGAGCTCCATCAGTGACAGGTTCCTCTCACTGGGCTGTTCAACTGAGAGGATCAAAAACTCATTGTCCCATTAGGCTTTATAATGCTGCTATTGGTGGGAGGGAGACGGGGTAATTAGTATTTTCTTATACCTTTTTATGGATATTTTCCAGTTGTATGACCTGAAACGCTGTGTGGATGTGAATTAATGTGTGAGCAACTGACAACCTCAATTTCCCTACGGGATTAATAAAGTTTAACATAACCTAACCTAACCCTAAGTTAGCGCCTTAGCATTAGCTTCCACTGATTACCATGTTGGTAATGATTTAGCGCTGGTGGAACTGTCCATGATTAGTGCTTTAGCATTAATGCAGCTAGCTTTTCTGCTATTGGTTCCCACCACTGGTGCTAAGATAATCAATCAGAACCGATTTAATGGATCTGGTCCTGCTGGATCAGCAGAATCCTGAATACGGTCGGATATTCTTTGGTTGTCGACCCCCGCTGACCGTTTCCTCCTGCAGCTCTATCCAGTGGGAGGCTCCGTGGTGAAGCTCATGGAGACGCTCTCTGATTGGCTGCTCAGTCTGCCGCTGCAGCAAATCCCCTACCAGGCCGTCCTGGACCTGGTGGACAACAAGATGAAGGTGAATCTCTCTCTCGCACACACACACCAGGACTTCCAACAAACAGAAGTTTTCAGTCATTTATGCCGAAGCCCCGTTTTAAGCCTTGACCCTGTCAGAACCAGGGTCAATGTGACAGGAAGTTGTCGATGGAACCTTCTTGTCATGTTAAAATGGGGAGTGGGGGCATCTGGAGGCCCAGAGTCAGTGGTCAAATGTCAGAAATAAGGATTGTTTCCTTTTTCCCATAGTTATTCATTTGGGCTACAACATGGCCATTGGCTAACCAGAGCGGTCACAACATAAGGCTGGAGCGTCACCATGGGGAATCCCATTAAGTCCCATTAAGCGCCTGGCCAGACTCTTGCCTAACGTCCCGTGTTCTTATCGGGATGAATCGCTAGGCTAATGCTAACCATGCTAACAGATCGCATCACTCTCCTTACCTAACTTACAGAAGGTTCTCACTTTCCACCAGGACCCAACATGTGGGTTGATCTGGTGCTTCTGGGCCTCATTATGCATAAATCCAAGAACACAGGCCGAGAGGTGACTTCCTCTTTCCTGTGCAGATCTCTGGCGTGTTCTTGGGGGCGGAGCTTCGCTGGGTTGGTTGCCAAGGCAGCAGGCCGGGGCTGCGGGGCTATCCGTGTTCGCTGTGGACGCTGTTCCACGTCCTAACGGTCCAGCACGACGCCGTGCCCGCCGCGCTGGACGGCTCAGGTACGACACGCAGAGACCCCGAGGTCGCAGCCCAGGTGTGTGTCCTTACTGTGTGTTAACACCACGCAGGTCTGGAGGGCGAGGCGGCGCCGGTGCTGCAGGTGATGCGCCGCTACATCCGGATGTTCTTCGGCTGTAAGGAGTGCGGTCGTCACTTTGAGCGGGCGGCGGCCGCCAGCATGGACCAGGTGACGAGCCGAGAGGACCAAGTCCTGTGGCTGTGGAACCAGCACAACCGGGTCAACACCAGGCTGACAGGTGGGCCAGGGAGGGGTCACTGAGCTGACTGAAGCAAAATGTTTCAGTCAGCTCAGTGACTGAGCTGACTGAAAGGTTCTGTCCACCCAGGTTCTGTCACCAGGGTGGACAGAACCTGAAACACTCTTCTTACAGAGAGAAGTTCTGGAATGTTGGATCTGAGATTATAATCTGGATTATCAGGGAAGCTGAGTAGTAGAATCTGATCTCTGCTGCAGCGTTTTGGATCAGATGAAGGATTTTAACTGGATTATGAAGGATCATGACCATGGTATAGATTATAGATTATAGATTATCACTGCTGGACAGGATGTTGATCATTTCTGAAGGAAGGAAATCAGTTTAATCTGAGATTTAAATGACAACCTGGTTAAAATAACTCAGAGCTTCTTTACTTGATCAGATCAGTGATCCACTGATCAGGTTCCGTTCAGAGGTTCTGGTCCAGAAACAGTCGGGTCAGAATGTAAAGTTTGGAGCCATCCTGGTTTTAATGTCTGTAATCTACTAACAGGCTGGATTAGCCTGGATTATAGATCAATCTGAGTATCATCAGCAGAACCTCAGTAAAACGGATCGGGCCGAGCCCAGAACCCGTCTGGACTCCACCAGCAGCCCTGGAGAGTTCTGGAGGCGCCGATGGTTTTACCTGAGAGAGAATCCCATGACCTCCTTCCTGCTGATGGATCAGTTGAACAAAAAAACAGATAAAGCTTTCCTGGATGCGGCCATCTTGATTCTGGCTCCAATCAGGGAAGGAAGCTCCTCAGGCGGCCATCTTGTTTTCTGGGTTCCAGGGTTTCATGTTGTTTCCATCTTTGTTCCTCCTTCATCTCGCCCTCCTCTTCCTCCTCTCCAGGGTCTCTGAGTGACGACCCGGTCTCCCCCAAAGCGCCTTGGCCAAGCCCCGCCCTCTGCCCCGCCTGCCACGAGGAGAGCAACGGCGTCCACGTCTGGAACCACGCCAACGTCCTCGCCTTCCTTCGCCGCCACTACGGCGCCTCCAACCTGAGCCCCAGGTACTCCCTGATCCCCCCGCCCCTCTCTGCCGGTGCCGGTCCGGCTCAGACCAGACGGCCTCAGGAGGAACGCCTGGCTGCTGGAGGGGAGAGGAAGGGCGAGGATCAGGCGGACCCCCGACCCGTCCAGCCCGGTCAGAGGCAGGGGGAGCAGGCGGTTCTGATCCAAGGAGAGGGCGGGTTCTGGATTCTGGGCCTGGGCTTCACCAGGGTGGACATGAGCCTCTGCGTGGTTCTGTACAGCAGCTCCTGCCTCTTCCTCATGCTGCTCTTCTTCTTCTTCAAAGTCCGGTCCAGAAGGTGGAAACTGCGCCACGCCCGGCTCCACGTCTGACCTGCAGCCGGTCCGAACCAGAACTCTGGGTTGGAACCAGAACTCTGACTGGGTCAGAACCGCTGCTTCCTGTCCCTGTTTGACTTTCCTGAGCGGTTCAGAAAGGAAGCGTCTCAGACCGAACTGGTCAGCGTTTTGGACCAGAACCGGGTCAGCTGGACCGGGTCACATCGGTGCTGGACAGTGATTGAGATGCTCAACCTGTTTCTGTTTTTATTTATTTTACACTATGAAAAGTTTTGACCCTGAACCGGGTCGTGAACCGGGCCATGAACCGGACCAGACCTTGAACCGGGTTTTTTTCCTGGACCAGTGGACATGATGAGAAACCAGTATCTGAATCTGAACCGGACCGGAGTTTAAGTTGTCTTTGTGACAAATGTTGGGCCTGCTGATGAACAGAACTCCTGGGGTCCGGCCTAGAACCCGGCTGCTTTTTTGGACGGGTCCCAGCAGGACGGGTCAAGACTGGGGAGTTGGACCTCCATGGAAGAGGTCGGTTTGTAGAAGTGTGGTTTCGATCTGGTCCAGTTAAGACTGGTTCTGAGTCAGGGTCCGATCACAGCAGGAAAACCAGAATAAGTGTGTCAGGTGATGAAGCTGCTTCCATCTACTCTGTTCTGTCGCCCTCTGGTGGTCAAACATGAAGCTCTCACAACTGTTTACATTAATAGACTCCCGGTGAATATTTGAGGTTTATTTCTGACCTGCTCTCCTCTAGGTGGCGTGTTTGAGTTGGGTCAGATGTTTCTGCAGTGTTTTACTCATTGATGGTTCTCAGTGGCTCCCCCTGGTGTTTCCTGCTGTGAATCTGTTTCAATCAGATTGTTTTTCTGATCATTTGTAATCTTTGTTAATGTGTGAATAAATCTTGTTGTTGCAGCTCTGACTCATGTTTAAACCTCAGAACAGAGTCGATGTAAAGTCGCCTTGGGTCAAAGTTCAACACTTGTATGTATTTATTGTATGGAACTGTTTAACTGCCAGAGCTTGGAGATAAAATGAGAAATGTGCTGTTTGACCAGACCTGAACTCCTCATGGACCTCTACGTCGATCCATCATGGCTGCTGTTGGACTGAAATTCCTCTGGCTTCATTCCTTTTGCTGATCATCTGTCATAGACTTAAGTATGTTTTACTCCATAAAACATGCCTTATTACAGTTCAATCAGTTAAAATAATAGTTATTTTCCATCTAAATACTAGGGGTAGGGTTACTGACACCCTAATAATGCCATTGCTATGAACAAACTTTTATTTTAATGAGATCCAGAATTAAAATTTTTGTTGGTTACATACATTTAATGCATTACATTTTTAACATAAGTTATGCGCTCTTTTTTCCACTCAGTTCTGAGCGGAACCTTTGTTCTCTTGTGTTTCTAGTAAGACTGTTAATCTGATGCACAGATACATCCGCTAACAGCAACAATGAAGCAGCTTCTCCCAGTAAATTTCTGCTTCTTAACGATCCAATTGGAAAACACTATTGTGTTAAAGTTGTGCTAAAAGGAGTTATGCTATCAGTGAAATGTTGCTAACCCATAATAGCATCTCAATGCTAAACATGTAGCAGCTAACATCAACGTCTGCAATCCACATTTCTAAAGAAGCTCTATGAATAATCAGAGAACCTCTGGAAAGATGAACGGACAGGAAAACACTTCTATCTGTTCCTGAAGAACAGATTAAACACTATGTCTCTGGTTATGGCTGTTTATTCAGTAATTTAGCAGCAAAGAGGCTTGGAAGTGAAAATGTTGATTTTGTTGATAAAATGTGATAAACATTTGAATCCAGTCCCATTTCTGGTTACAACATAATGAAGAGATTTTTGCTTTCTGGATGGGTTCATTTCTGACTGAAATACATTATTTCATCAGTTTGTTAGATGTTGGGTTGATGATGTGTTTTCAAGACAATTTTTTTCTCTTCCTGCTCTGGATAAAGGCGGCCATGTTGGATTCATGTTAATCTATGTTTCCGTCTCTCCTTCCTCTCTCGGCTCTGTTTAATCTTCTGGATTCTCTCTTATCCTCTGAACTGTAGATCCAGGATCTGGTCAGGCTGTTCAAAGCAGAGCCCTCTGCCCCGCTGGGGCCCATCCTGCCCCGCTGGGGCCCGTCCTGCCCCGGTGGGGCCCGTCCTGCCCCGCTGGGGCCCGTCCTGCCCCGCTGGGGCCCATCCTGCCCATCCTGCCCCGCTGGGGCCCGTCCTGCCCAGTGGGGCCCGTCCTGCCCCGCTGGGGCCCATCCTGCCCCGGTGGGGCCCGTCCTGCCCCGGTGGGGCCCGTCCTGCCCCGGTGGGGCCCGTCCTGCCCCGGTGGGGCCCGTCCTGCCCCGGTGGGGCCCGTCCTGCCCCGCTGGGGCCCGTCCTCCCCCGCTGGGGCCCGTCCTGCCCCGGTGAGACCCGTCCTGCCCCTGTGGGGCCCGTCCTGCCCCGGTGGGGCCCGTCCTGCCCCGGTGGGGCCCGTCCTGCCCCGGTGGGGCCCATCCTGCCCCGGTGGGGCCCATCCTGCCCCGCTGGGGCCCATGCAGTTGGAAACAGCCTCCCCCTGACTGGGTGAGAACCAGAACCTCCTGACAGCGACCTGGACCTCAGGAACACGGCAGCCAGTGCAGATGCTTCCATTGGGCCTGAACCATAATCTGGTGGTGCAACAGATTATTCTGTTCCGTCAGAACCTCACCATGTGACTCCCCCAGAACCTGAACCGGTCCAGTTCTGGGTTCTGGACCAGCACATCCAAGCTGCAATTGAAGTGTCTTTCTGGGGACCGTTTGGGTCGATCTGGAGCTCTGATCTGGTTCTGGTCCAAAGGCTTTTCCTCCCGAAACTGAAACGTCCTCAATGTGAAACAATGTCGTCAGCAGGAAGCTAGAGAGCAACACACACTCAGACACACACACCTACAGTGAGAGTCCTCATGAAGCCTCTACCGTCCGTCTCCTTGATGCTACCGAGACGTTTAGATTCAGACCCTCAGACAGGATGTCTCATGTTAGAAACGGAGGTGTGTGTGTCAGTGTGTGTGCCTGGCACACAGGCGCAGTATGTACGCTATGTACTCGGCATGCCAACTCAGCCTCGGCACTGCAATGCAGCGCTGTGCATTTGGCCAAGTCATGCCACACTCACACACACCACACACACACACTGACATACACACGTGCACTGATCTCTGTGAGACGACATGTGTTGTGTGTGTGTGTGTGTGTTCAGAGTGTGTTTCCGGTTGATTGTCAGCCTTGCAGTGTTTGGGTCTCTGCAGCGGCGAGCTGCGATGTCTCTCAGCCTCTGCAGGGCAGTTAGCCGCATTAGCTCCCTGCTTGTCCTCAGATGACTCCTCCTCCTCTTCCTCCTCGGCTGTCTGCTGTATCGCTGCCTCCCCCCTCCTCTTCCTCCCCCCCTGTGACACACCAGACGATGCATTGACTGAGCGGAGGAGAAGAAGAAAACCTCTCCCAGCCTGCCAGCCGTCCTGCCTGCTGCATGGAGACTGAGAGGAGGAAGAGGAGCAGAAGGAGGTGAGGAAGGAGCAGTCTGCTTGTCTCTGGGACGGACGAGTTGTCTTTTAACTCATCTGTCTCTTTGTCACCTGTCTCTGTGTTTCCACTACTGTCTCCCTGCCTCCCGTCTGTGTCTACGTCCTCGTCCGTCTGCTGGACTACCAGAACGTTGACCAGAACTCTGCAGGACCAGGTGAGTCCGGCTTGGAACCGCAGTGAGCCTGAGTGAGGTCTGCTCAGTCTGGACTGAAGTAAGGGAGGACCGCCCAGCCAACCGGGGACGTCCCTCTGGCATCCACAACACTTTTCTGCTGGGGTCGTTGGTGTCCACTGCAAGCGGTTGGTTGGTTGAGGTCCAACTTTCTGAGACAGAACTAGACAGAACTCCTGGAGCAGATTTAGATTAAAATCACTGTAAAGTTGGTATTTCAGAACTCATGACTGAAGTACATTCAGAAGTATGTCTCCACCTGGGAGCGTCTGGATTCAGGGTTCCTCTGAACCAACCAATTCCTCCTCCTTCCTGATGCTCTCACAATATCCATCACTATTAGGTCCAGCTGGTTGGACATAATCTGTTTATGGGTCTGAAAGTCCCAGAGGACCTTAGCGTTATCCAGGAGGTGTAGCTGTAGACCACCTGGTTGAGGGCTCCTATAGGCACCCAGCTGGTAGGTGTTGGGCTGTTTCAGGGTGTTTTTGCTTAGCAGCCTCAGGTTTCTGTCTCTTCTGGTAGAGCCTGGCCTCTACCTGTGCTGCTGCTGCTATGACCAGTGCCTCTGCATTGTCCTTCAGTCCAGACCAGCCGGGTTTCTGGTAGGACTTCTTGATATCAGCGCCTCTGTGTCATGCAGCTTGTTTCTTTGTTCCTCCTGGTCCTTCTCCTGTACTTTTTGCTGTACTCCATGATCTCTGGTGTTTGGACCTCCCTCCTTACTCTTGGCATACTGTCAGGATGTTGGACTGGAATGCTGCAGCTGTTGCATGGCGCTTTCAAGAATAGTTTGGCTTGCAACTATTCTGCTAGCAGGGTACCTGATGACTGGTAAGGTGTGGTACTGGCCTGAACCTGTTGCATCCCATTCCCTTGTTCTTCTTACCAGAGGCAGATTACCTTGTGGCCTCATCAAGGTTGGAGTTTCCTTGGGGATCCCAGGATTCTTGTAGCTCTTTGAAAGGTCTGTTGTGTTTCCCTCTGGAGGTTCAATCACTTCAGGTTCTCTCTTGGATAACAGAGGAACCGAATCCTTGCTGTGGACTCTGGTTTGGTGGATCAGTGAGCATAAAACTTGAACTGCATCATTCTAACATCTGACTGCAGTTTCTGTAGTCACTCAGATCTTCTCTTGTGAAGATCCAGCTGAGGGGTTTATTTAAAGATCGACCAAGAAGGAACCTGCTACCTGACTCTCAATCACCTGCTTCACACAGCAAGATTTTAAAATTGTTGCCAATTTTTAAAAACCTTAGAGACTCCCGGATCCATGACAATTAAACATGTTAGCTGTAGTTTTGGTCGCGTAGAGCTACACTGCAGGAGCAAAACCAATTTCAGATGGGAAATTTCACAAATCCTGCAGAGACCAAATGTGAGTTCAGAGTAAGCAAACATGGCTGATCAGAGAGAAGCAATTGCAATAATATGTAAACTATACTCAACTGAGAAAAAACCGAAAGACGTCTCCAACGTCCACTGGACGCTCTGGTGTACCATGGCTATTTTTTTCTCCTAAGACTATCTTTAGAACCATCACAGTAATTGTCCTTAAGATTGCTGGAAGGGAAAGACATGGCAAAAATCAGCATAAAGATCTCTTGTAAAGTAGGCATTAGCAACCCTGACTTGGAGAAACATTGTAGAAGGATGAGTCCTTGGATGGCATAGACCAACAACAGATATAGGAAATGACTAATACCCAGTAAGAGGAAGAGAAGCACAGAAGAATAAGGCAGCAGAAGAAGAAAGAGGAATAGAGGCCTGGTTCTACCATACCAGAGGCTGCAGAGCAAAGACGCCCCTTGAAACTGTCCAACACCTACCAGCTGGGTGCCAGGTGCTGCCTACAAGGAACGCCTCGACCAGGTGGTCTACAGGAGGTGGCCTGGACAGAGTGGAGACAGCACCGAGATGGAGAAGGACAAAGCTAATGTCCAGTTAGCCTCCCACACCCTGACAGGCGAATAACCAGCCAATCGGACACTGAGACGATGTAGAAGAAGGGAGAAGTCAGAGACATTCTGATCCCAAGATGTTTGAGGCATCAAATCTCAAAGCTGAGGAGTTGGAGAAATTTCCCAGTGGTCCCAGTTTGGTGAAGTGACTCCAGAACTGGGAGAACAGCTTCTACAATGTCAGTCCTGAAGAACCAGAGATCCAGTTCAGACAACCCTAAATGTTTCTAGAACACATAAGATGGGATCTCCAGAAACCATGTGTTGAGTTAATGCCTGGCCTGCACAGCAAGGTTTCTATGATTTTTGTCCCGATTTTTCCCTTCCGATGATCTTAAAGATACTCTAATTACCGTAATAACTCCAGCGATAATCTCAGGGGGCTTCCTGTCATGTGTTCAGAGTGTTCTGGTCTGCTAGGAAGGACCTCGGACCGCACCGATTAAAAATCAAGGATAGTCAACATGTTGGCTTGTCTTAGCCTGATGAATGTGACATGTGGCCAGTCAGAAAGCAACAGAAACACTGTGGGGAATCCAACACAACAACCATGGCGTACCAGGAAGTCTGGTGGATCTGGGAGACGACTTTTTATTTTGTCTCCATTTAACATAGTTCACCAACTACCGCCATTGCGTCTTCCCAACCGGCCATGTTTGTTTACTCTGAGCTCACGATGGTCTCAACAGGTGGTGAGAGATTTCCTGTCTGGTATCTGGATGCTGGTGAGTGAAATGGGTTAATGTGTTGGTCCTGCAGTGTGGCTCCATACCACACACTGTACAACCAAACTTGTATCTGAGAGCTTTTATCTCCAGGTCTCTCAGGTGTTTAAGGTCTCTCTGTGTGAACCAGGCATGAGGAGGTGGACCTGGATGTGTGCTCACACCAGCTGTTAGAGGAGCTAGAGGATCAGGTTTCCCATCATCCATAATGAATCATCAATAAATATACCAGGAACATCAGAAATGATTATGGTGGCTCCATGTATTTAAAGTGTTTTATTGTAACTTTTAGTGCCTGACGGCAGAGTCTGCTGGTTTCCTTTATTCACTGGTGACAGAAGCAGATGTGATGACTGGTTCTCTTCTTCTCCTTTTGTCTTTCAGCTTGTTCACAGTTCTTCATAGGATCCTCAACCTCCTGAACCTCCCTCAGCTCTGACCTCATGGATCTGAAACCTTTGTCAGGACTCTTACGAAGCATTCCCGACACTTAACCGCATCTGGTGTTGACCCCTGCTCCAGTTTCCTGTCCTGCAGAGCGCAGCGTCCATCATGGCGGAGGGGCTGCTGCAGGTGGAGATCCCGGACTTCGGCAGCAGCGTGTTGGGCAGCCTGAACGAGCAGCGGCTGCTGGGCCACTACTGCGACGTCTCCATCCTGGTCCAGGGTCAGGCCTTTAAGGCGCACCGGGCCGTCCTGGCGGCCTCCTCGCTCTACTTCAGAGACCTCTTCAGCTCTGTGGCTGACCCCTCCTCCTCTTCCTCGCCGTCCTCCTCCCAGGCCGTCTTTGAGCTTCCGTCATCGGTGACGCCGACGTGTTTCCAGCAGATCCTGTCGTTCTGCTACACCGGACGGCTCAGCATGGCCGCCAGCGAGCAGCTGGTGCTCATGTACACGGCCGGCTACCTGCAGATCCAGAACATCGTGGAGCGAGGCATGGAGCTGATGATGATGAAGGCGACCTCCTCATCCTCTCCACTGTGCTGCGACTCTCAGGTGAACACCAGGAACTGCATCACACCAACATTACATCATTTATTTTTTTGACACTTAAAAACTATGTACACCCCATAAGTTTGTGCACCCACTTTGAGCAGCAGTAACTCCCACATTGGTGTGGAGGAAGTTTAGCCTGGAGATCCCACCATAGCATTTCATGCTGAGGCCTGGACTTTGACTAGGCCGGTGGGTTTTAGATTTGCTGCGGTGTCTGGATCCTGCTTCTGTTGATGACCCGGTTTGGACCAAGCTTCAGGTGCTGGACTTCCTTCCAGATGGTTTTGAATTATTTTACATGAAAGTTAAATCAGGTCATGTGACCTTTGAGTAACTCTGGTCTGTTCACCCTGCTGCCATCTGCTGTTCACACACGATTAGAAACATTTTCTTATTACTTTCATCTTGATGTCTCTCCATGGCAGACAGCTCCCTCTGGTGGATGTTGGTGTAACTGCAGTTGCAGCTCTAAGTCAGATTGTTGAGCATCATCATCGTCTCACTTCCTCCCTTTATGTATTAATGTAAAACAGACGACTTCAGCAGATGAGCTGGGGGGATTTGATGCCCCCGTGGCGCAGCAGCAGCACAGCGCCCCCCAGCGGCAGGAGGTCAGTCCTGACCAGCCGTCTCTGAGCCCGGAGGAGCTGCTGCTGGCTGTCAGCAGGATCAAGCAGGAGAGATCCGACACGCCTCCAGCCGAGGAGAGCAGAGGAGCAGAGGAGGTCAGGTGAGGAACCCCCGAGTCTCAGACCTTATATGGAAAAGGGACCATTGCACTCCGGAAGTGAAGGGGGCGCTGTTTCTTATATTATCGCGGTCTCTGTTTTTATTTTCTTTTGAAATCTGTGATATATTTTCATCTTTAGGAAGGATTTTCACTCTCAGCATGTATTTGAACTTCTCTCTTTTATTTACTTCAGCTCAGCTCACAGTTTTTAACTAATTCTGTAGCTTTCTGTGTTCTTTTAAATCTGCTCCTTAGTCGCATCGTTTTGGGCCTGATACTGCCTCTAGTGGCGTGGGGTGGCAACACATTTGATATAATTACATTACTAAATCAGAATACCACTAAGTCTTTATTATTTGCTATAAATTCAGGCATTACTGGCACTGTAAGAGATAAATTATAAAACACCGTATTTTTTCATTTTTTAAGGATGTAGAGCTAATAAAATGACAAACAAGACCTTTATATATTATAAATAATATCTATATATCTCCATCAATTATAGGAGGAATAACTTAAATAAGGAGACATGAAAAACAACATGATCAACTATAATAAAAATACTATTTAAGGAGGGGTCATGTGACCGAGACCCAGGATGGCAGCACAGTGGACAACTCCGAGGACATTGTTCGAAATGTCCTTGTAAAAGCTGTAAGTGAGGCTGAAAGACACGACACTGATGTGTCTAAAGCTGCCTGTGAAACAGGCAAAAGTTTTTCAAGAAGATGGAAGAGCCACCAGAACAGCACCGAGTCCAACGTGCGGTGAGGATGCTAATATGCTAGCATAGCTATTAGCAACATAGCTAGCATAGCCAAAGTGTTGGAAGAGCTAAGGTCACTCTGCTCGGATTTCAGAGTCAAGCTGGATAGTACAGATCAGGAGTCCCCAGAGGGCCGGTTGCATCCTGCAGGTTTTAGTTCTCCCTGGTTTAATGCAGCTGGATCAGATGATGCCTCGTTAGAGGAACATGGACCTGATGAGAAGGTTGTTGGTACCAGGGGAGAACTAAAGCGTGCAGGATGCAACCGGCCCTCCAGGACCCACTTTGGGGACCCCTGGTCTAGATGAAAGACTGACTGGAACGGCGAGCAGCTATGGCTGCACTGGAGGCTAAAGAGTCTGAGGTCAAACTAGACCCATGAAACAAGACGGCTCATCTGGAGGCCGAGGCCCGCATTGCTGAAGCAGAAACATCGATGACTTCAGTTATGAAATGAATCCTGCTCCCTGAGGCCAAAACAGATGACCTGGAAAACAGAGGAAGGAGAAAGAACCTGTGGGTCTTTGGCATCCAAGAAGGAGCAGAAAAAAACTTTATTGACTTTATTAGCAACATGCTACCGAAGTGGCAGGAGCTCACACCGGACAGTCATTCACACTGGAACCGGAACCAGCCTCCGGGAACCAAACCAGGGCAGAGCGGTTCTGATTCGCTTCTTAAAGTTCCTGGAGAAAGAATTTGTGTACCGAGAGGCAAGGAAAAGAGATATTATACAAGATGAGGCCAAAATCACATTTGCACAGGATCTGTCTGTGGAGACGGTTTGGATCAGACCCGGTTCCACCTGAAGCTGTTGGTTGACTCGATGCTTGCTGTGGATTCCAACACAAATCCTTCGGATCCTCCACGGATCCGTCTCTTCTCAACAACTCAAGAAGCTGAAACATTTCACAAGACTCTTCCAAAATAAACACAGCGGATACATCTGATCAGTGAGTCATGAAAGACAAACTGGTTGAGAAACAGGTAAACCGATAAGACATTCTATTGGCTGTTCCTGCTCCAATAGAACTGATCAACGACCGGAACATAAGCAGGATAAGTTCTAAGTTAATGGGCAGTTCATATAATTGTTAACCATTCCTGCTCAGTCTGCTGACCGTTGTCGGAAGACGCAGGGGAGTTCTTTCTCCAGGGCCAAAGTGAAGTCTACGTCGGGGTTAACTCCTTCATACGCCTTGAACATGAACCAAGCGGCGGCACCAACGAAGGTCGTTGGAAGTTCACTTTTAATAGCGCCAGCTAACAGTTGAAAACTGCACAGACTTTTCTTAGCCGCTACTCCGGTCGTCAGCTACCCTCACACTCCGCCAAAACATACCGTCTCTCCCTCGCTCCTCTAGCATGCCGGTTCTTTTTGCATGCAGCGCCCCCTTCTGACCGGAGGACGGCTGCCACAAATCTCACTCCCCACACGCAACATACACATCGTTTACTGAGCTATCACCACATACAGTGGAGGCACTTTCTGCAACATAATCATAGCTGATAGCTTTTCTGTGCTCAGGTATTCTAAGTCAAATTTGAACTGTTTTGGAATTAATGTTAAAAGTTAAGCCTTAAATAAGTTATTACCGTTCTATCAAGGGCTAATGGTATTTTATTTTTATAGTTAGACACTGTCTACTGTGAGGAGTTTTGGTGAAGTCACGTTGACTAGTTGCTTCTCAGTAGTTGATCAACGTCCTCCAGAAACTAGGTTCAAGGGGGCGGCATTTCAGACAAGGAAATGCAAAAGTTCTGTTTGGGATTGTTTATGACTAGTTCTGTGTCTTGTATAGGTGAATATATGTGCAAACCTTCATTTTCAGTACCATCTTCACTTACTTTATTTCAGTTTAACCGTAAATTAAATAATCTGATATGGAGAGGACAACCAAAGGAAATATTTTGAATATCAAAATCACAAGCTGGAATGTCAGAGGAATAAGAAAACTAACTAAACTGAAACAAGTATTAAATCGACTAAAATATTTGAAATCTAAAATAATTTTTTTTACAAGAATCTCATTTGATTGAGCCAGAAATACATCGGATAACCAAAAGATGGCAGGTCAGGTGTATCACTCTTCCTTTACATAAATCAATACCATTTCAAACTATAAGGTCAATCAAAGACCCATATGGGAGATTTGTCATTGTGCAGGGACATATTTTAACATTAAAACTAAATTTGATAAATATTTATGGACCTAACAATGATAACCCATCCTTTTATGAAAATTTATTCCTAACCTTGTCAACCCTGGAGGGACTTTAATTGCACCCTGGACCCAAGTCTGAATAAATCTACTCAAATTGATACCAGTCATTCACAAACCAGGAAAATACTCCTTAATTATATAAAAGATTTAAGAATAAATGAAGTATGGAGAACAAGCTCAGACCAATCCCATTCGCGTATTGATTATTTTCTTATCTCTGTGGAGTTATTGCCTCATGTGGAGAACTGCTGGTATAATAGTATTGTAATTAGTGATGATGCCGCAGTGTCCCTGGAAATGAGAGGAAATAAGATTGATAAAGGCAGTGTCAAGGAGTGGTGTGGTAGAAGGCGGTGAGGTAGACGCAGCAGACCCAGGTTGCAGTGAAATGATGGTTTTAGTGGTGAATATCCAAAATAACGTTAGTTGGACCAGGCGGCACAGCTGAGCGGAAGCCAGGGCTCAAAGCCGGTAGCAACCGGTTAAACGAAGGACGAATACGACGGACTGGGCACACAAACGACAGAGACACTAAATACACTAGAGGTAATCAGGGAAAGAGACACACCTGGGAACAATCAAGGGGAGAAACAGGACAACACGGAGACTTGGAAAAACTCAAATCATGACATGCAGACACTTTTGCTAAAAGACTCAAAATTTGTTACATTTATAGAAACCTGCATTTACAATTATTTTGAAATGAATAAAGATGAAACTACAGCTAGTATTAGATGTGAAGCTTTTAAAGCTTATATTAGATGAGAAATGATCAGCTGTAGCAGTAATAACAATAAACAATATAACCAAGAATTAAAATCATTAGAGAGACAAATTAAATCCAGCAAAGCAGAAATTTATCAGAGCAACGACCCTACAAAATTACACAAACTGAAGGTTTTAAGAA
>CAEFZY010068552.1:0-14381 GCA_903066815.1 Brachyrhaphis roseni
ATATATACATTCCAAGCCATGGAATGTGACTGTTCACAATTTTGCAACCAAACATCAATGAACATGTGCCTGTAATGAAAAAATTGTGATAGAAAAAGCTATTAGAGTAATGTATCTACTATAGCCTTGAGAGTATTGTGAAGCAAGGCTCTTTCTGGATTTATTGAGGAGATTTACAAGGTAAAAAGCTTTGACAGATTTTAGCTTAAGAACATTTGGGTTTTAAGAAGAAGCTTTTCTTAAAACCCAAGAAGAGCTTTTTAAATTTAGTGGTAATTTCAGGACAAATCCTATTTGCCACTTGTGGAACATTTTACAAAAACAAAGAAAAATCCTACTGTTGCACCTTTTCTAACTTTCACTGGAATTTCCTAAAACTCCTTTTAGATATAACTGAACATAATGTGCAAAATAGAATGGCATCTCAGTCAATATGTTTTTAATCCTAATGTTGGGAATAATTTTCATTATCTCATTATTCAAATAGGGATGGTTTTCAGAAACTCTTCTTGTTTACCGTGCAGCTGTTTGTCTCTGTGAACACCTCGTCCTGTGGAGCTTTTGCTTATTTTGGAGAATAGCAGTCCCTGAAGGTGACTTAGCAGCAAAAATGAGATTATGTTCTTTTGCCAGGGGTAAGGAATTGGAGTCTCCTGGAGGTATCTAATTTATCACAAGATGACGGCATTTCCTCTCTCTGCCTTTTGAGCCTATATTGTACAAATAATAACAAAGTTTAAAGGCTTCCCTCTGCTGCATGAAATTATGATTGTCTTGCATTAGGCCTAAAGTTGCTTTTAGAGCATTCAACAGTATGTTGACATACTAGGATTCACATCAACCCCTCATTGCTGCCCCTTATATTGTAAGGAGGTATTTCAATTAACCTTGCACATCAGAAAGCAATGGGCACAAAACATTTATCCGCTATGTTGTGATTTATCATCATAACTCACAATGCAACAGTGGCTAAGTGACAAGCAGTCCACATGTTGATTCAAATCCACGAGTTTTAAATAGAAGAACTGTAGAGACAATTTATGACAAAATCTCCAAAAATACTAATACATACATACATTTCAGGGGGTTATTTTTTTATTTGCTATTAAAAACCTTTCCCTGTCAGAAAGCACAGCTGTAATACTGCATGCTTATAAAAGCTCATATTGTGTATATTGAATGGCACTGAGGAACAGGCTTTCATAATGTCCGTAGGGTGGAGAGTAGGAGGAATACATCTGCATAGTGGTAATAGGAAAATGTAAGACTACCATGACTCTTTGAGTTTAAACAGATTTCCGCAGGAAAGAATATTTGTTCATGAGTAGGAAGTTTTATTCTGTGGTGTTTTTTATTCATAATGTTTTCAAATGTTTTAAGAATTCCATCATCGCTATCTTGCTCAAGAAATCAGTGGGATGTAATATATGTTACATAACAATCTAATTAACAGCTTCTTGTTGTATATGTATCCCATTCAAAGATGTCACTTTGCAATTTGCACCTATCTTTAGCTTAAACACTTTTAATACCAAGTGCAGATGTGTCAAAATTTCCTTCTGTTTATCTAGTAGTGTCTGCAATTTTTCTGTTGCAGAGCTATGACTGTGTGTGCCAGTCCGGATGGGAGGGGAAATACTGCCAACAAGAAATTGATGAATGTTTCTCGCTGCCTTGCAAAAACAACGCCACCTGCACAGACCTTCTTGACGGCTACAAGTAGGTTGTGCTATTTGGCTCGAGGGCACTGTCCTCACAGGTTGCATCAGATATTTAATAAATGCATAAAAAGAAGCTGTTTAGAGACAGCAATATGTCCTTCCACTGACAGTGGGGATAATGAATTGCAGATGGCAAGTAAAACAAATGAGACAATCAATGGCTCACAGCATGAAAAGGTTTCAGGGGATCTGGGACTCATCGGAGAAGAGAGCCAGTGGTGCAGCTTCGGCTTATGCCCCACTCTCACTGGGGACACGTAAAAGTGCTTCAGGTGGAAAAGTTGGGGGTTGGACTGGAATGCAATGAGGAATCGTTGCCAACTGTGTAGCGCTTGCTGTCACTAAGTGAAATATCCACCTGGCTTTAGAGCAAGTACTTCACATTCACACACACGGACCCCGACACGCAGGTATTCTCATTCTCTATCCCATGTCCCTCTGTCTATGTTAAGCATGCAAGCATTTCCTTTTAATCCCCACTCAGCACTCTCACCTTTGGTGTCCTACATTCAGCCATCCAGAATTAAAAGCTTCTCTCACCAGCAGTGCAATTAACCTGCAAATTTCCCACACTGTCTTACACAAAGATGCAGGACAGAAGTGCCGGTGGATGGTGTATGACATTATACTTGTATGCAAGAGAATGTGTAATGTGTGAAATACCGCACATTACTCTACAATAGTATACAAAGTATTAATATCCATTTGAACATTTTCATTTCATTGTAATTTTACAATGACAAACTTGGATGTATTTATTTATTTTATTTTTTTCACAAAAAAAAAAGTTATTACAAATAGTCCATGGGCATATTTTCACACTTTTTACTCTTGTGCAATCGTATTGTTTCTGTAGATGTATTTTATTGGAACTTACTATAATATAGTACAAATATGCTTCATTTTCTAGCGGAAGGATTCAAAGTTCAAAATTTTTCACAAATAAAAATATTTGCCATATAGAATAACATAGTTATTGTCTACAAAACTCCAAATCAGCGCCTTATCAAACCTTTGGCCTATTCTCAAGTCGTTTGACCATAGTGATGATAAATGCAAGTTGTCGGGCAGTTGTTTTCTTCCACATGTAGAACTTTTCACATTGACCAAAAAGTGCAATTTTGGTCCCAGCTGATCAGAGCGCATTTTCCGTATGTTTGTTGTGTTCCCTTGTGTAAAACTGGGCACACAACTTTCAGGGGAACTTGCTTCATTTACTCATTAGAATCCTTCTAAGGGCAATTGGTTGCATGGAAGTTTGTTTTGGGTGTGAGCCTAAAAAGGAGATGAATATAAAAGCACAACACACTTTTGATGTTTTTCATGCATAAATATGCACATTTTGTAAAATTTTGAAATTATATATGTTTTGTTGTAATTTTTGCCTTATTGTATTATGTTATTCATTTTAAGTTTATATATATGACTGACTTTGACAAAAACAAGAAACAAGGACGTATTGAGTTATTTACAGATTCTGAAAGTGTAGACTGTACGCTTTCTAATGATGTCAAACACATAGAAATAAAAAAAAAATTTATGTTGACACTATGCAAACAAGATCGAAGGCGGCGCTCGGTCCACCCAGACATCTTGCACAGTTGAATGGTTGCCACGGGAGATTAAAGGATTTCTCAAACAATCATGAAAGAGTAAAGGCAACACTCTATCTATGCTTTTGATGAGAGAACAACATTGTAAGATCATGTAGGTACTTAATTTACTGAACTACTTAGAAAACACCCTTACTTGTACGTAATTTATTTAGGAATTGCTTTATTAGTGTTATTAAATTACTTCTACATATCTCCTGTCACTTGTATTCAAGGTGTTTTTGTTCACCGGGCTGGACAGGTGTGGACTGTGCACAGGATGTGAATGAGTGTGATTCTGGACCCTGTCTAAATGGAGCTCAGTGCACGCAATCAGACATACCTGGGGAGTTCTCCTGCACCTGTTCCCCCTTCTTCACTGGCCTCTTGTGTGACCTGCCTTACGACCCCTGCGACTCCCTCCACAACCCCTGCCTGCACAGTTCCACCTGCCTGACACGCTCCAATGGAACAGCCTCTTGCAGATGCCCAGCTGGTGAGTGAACACTTCGCAGTAGCCTCATAGTTTCGTTTCTATCATTTTCCCCCATTTTTTGTAATTTCTACATAAAGAATTTAAATAGCTGTTGCAAAGCTCAATTGGAGTTGCAAATAAAAAGTAGCATATATGTTTTATTTACCTTCCATCTGAATTACGTTATTATTTCTATAAAAAAGTTGCTTTACTAAGAGATATTAAAGCAATTCTAGAGAGCCCAGCAGTTGCTTGCTCTTTTGCTTTTCTCTCACACTCAATGGATGCCGCATCACTGCCGTACTAACATATATTTGTTGGTACGGCATATATTTGTACGGCACAGATGTGTTGTCAGACTTAAATACCTGGCATAAGTTAAAAAAATAATGTGGTGAGATCAGAGAGTGCAGACTTAAAGGGAATAAAACTGTGTTATACTGATTGTAAAATAACTGTCTATTCAGATTTTTTGGGGTATATTCTGCAATGCGGTTTAGCCATTCTGAAGCAATTTAAAAAATAGGAAATGAATGTTGAAAATATTACCATAGCTTATTAGAGGTTTAACTTTTATTTTCTCTCTGTGTCTCTTTCTTTCTTCCTCTGTCTCTTTTTCTCTCTTTGGCTGAAGTTTACGTAAACGATTTTCAAACTAATTTTAAGTTATTATCTTGAACAGTGATAGAAGGAGTGAAAGTCTGAGAAAGAACAAAGAGAAAGTCTGAGAAAGAACATGGCCAGGTGGTCTGAGGACACCAGGGCATGTCAGATACTTAAACCAAACCATGAAAATAGAACTAAGAAAGTGCCTACTTCTGGATCAGACGGATGATGATTTTCTTGGAAAATAATTGCATTTCTGCTGCAAGTTTGCAGGCTCTGAGTTAGTGCACGCTACTCTGTAATATTTATGTGCACTAAATTCTGTAATATTTTATCAGAAATATGCAGATTTTTTTTTATTTAATTTTTTTTATGCGTGAAGGGCATTGCATTATGCATATATTGTATGTTTGCAGAGTTTACAAGTATATATCTGGTATATAGATCTTTGTAAGTTTGATAAGTTTAAAAAAATGCTCACTGTCTAATGAAACTACTATTTTCCTGTATTAAGTAAGCTAACCCAATTTTTTATTTGCCAACTGCCACAATACCGAGTATTTATTTATTTTTATTTAAATTCTCTTTAATCAGAGGTTGGCATGGATTTTCTTATCATTTAGTAAAATTCCTATTAAAGTGCATGACTTGGGTCAACATTTTGATTATCCATACATTATCCACCACACTTAGACCTTGTGTGGTTGCCAGGGTACTGCTGGTTCTCACCACCCCAACCCAAATGGCCAAACAGAGCATCCCATCCACAAACTTAAGGAATTGGTTTTATAAAAAACAACACAGTAACATCAGTAAACATAATGTACAGAGTTCCTTAAAATAAATGATTGTGATGATAAATATTTAAAAGGCCAGCTTATAATTTAAAAAATGCCATTTATTCAGTGTAAAATTGTTTTATCCAAAATTATTTAACATACTAACATTAATAACATATTGGTGTTTGCTCTTTTAAACTTATCAGGTGGCTGAGCATTCCTATACACAAATCTACTTGTATTTAGCAAACATCTGGTTGCATCTGGTTTCACTTGCTTGCAATGAAAATGAAAATTTTTGTTCTGTTAGATTTTATCAGACATTTATATCATAGAAATGTAATTGTTTTATTTTTTTTATTACTTGCTAACTTCTCATCATACAGGTTAGGATGCTATGAGGTTGCGCTGTAACTAATGGCTCTCTCTCTGCACAGAGATGAAAGAGATGTTGCCAGATATAAATAGAGCAGCTGGGTTAGTTTCAGAAAGGTTCCTTGGAGAGGAATAGGAAATTGGGAACTGGCTGCATACATTACAACAAGAGCTTTGCGTGGGCTTGGTCGTTTTCTCTTCACACAGCGACTGTGACTCACTACTCTTCCTTATTATTCACCATAAATCCAACCTACATAACAGTCACAGAGCTATTATACAACTTGTGACTTGAGTTGTTATTTACCATTGAACATAGGTTATAAGTCAAGGAAATTGTGTTGGCTTCACAGTATGTCTAATTAGATTTTTGAAAAATCTGCATATGTCTGCAGATTTAACCCTGAAGGCAAATCGTATGTCACATTCTGTAGATGACCATCGGACATGAATGTTTTCAAGGTTATTTGACTTTTATTTGGTTCATTTCTTGTTTTGTATAGCTTCTGGTGAATGTTCACTAAAGGAAACTGAAACATAAAAAGATTTGTTTTTAATGGACACTTATTATACTTATTATGGACCTTGAGTGTTAACTAAGTTCAAAAGCAGTGTTGCTGTAGTTGCAACACTCCAACAGCCTGCAAGTGTGTCTACTACAGAGCTGTTTCAAAATGCATTCATCCATAACTGCTTCATCTTCTTTAGGGCCATGGAGGCCTAAAGCTCAACCTTGCTGTCTTTGGACAAGAGGAAAAATACACTAAGGGGGAGGAGGAATGGTGATGGTTAAACTTGCTAAAGAACTAGTTAAAGTTGTTCACCCACCCGAAAGTCTCTTTTGCACTGCAGGGCTGGACGCAGCTCAGCTTGGCCTGGGTTCCAGCCCTTAGAACTGACAGCTGGGTTCCATTCAAGCCAGTCAGAACAGCCATTTACTGTTTGAATGGCACAGTAGCCTTCATCCTACACAAATTTGAGATTGCCTCCTGCTAAACATTTAAGTAATGAGCCACAGTGGAGCTATGCCAGTTAAAGAATTGACACACACCTAATATAAATCGAGAGAATGCACTGCCTAAGACAAGCTGAAAAGTCTTTTCTTATTACATTTGTTTTGTCCTTTTGTAAAGGAATTGGATTGTGTGAAGCATAGCAGACCTGTTTCAATTGATAAACCAGCTGCCCCAACAGATGAAGTATATCTGAATAGGCAGGATTACTTTATGGCATCGTACAAGATCATTCTTTCTGTGTCACAAGAAAATAAAGAAACCATATATAGAAAATAAAGTAAAAATACAAAAATCATTTCAGTAATAATGAAAAAATCAAATAACAAAAAAATAGCCAAGATATGATAAGACCATGCAGTATTTTATAAACCAAGAGGGAATATTTTAAAACCTTCCTCTTTCAAACAAGTAGCCAGTGCAATGATTGCACTGGCCCGATGTTTGAATGCAAAATATATTTTATGTATTACTTTCTGTATTAGAGAAGAATTACTCCACACCAGGATTTATAAAAATTGCCTTGGTTTAGATGAAGGGACCCTGTTGTCGTTCAGGTTAGATTTTTTAAGCTTTTTCTTTGTATATTTCTTTCTTTATAATTAATACTTTTAGCATTGTGCCTTAGGAAACCAGCAAAGTAACTTTAAATGTCAACATAGCTGTACTTAAAACTCAAATCAAATCAAATGTCAAAGAATGGCCATTTAGGATTGAAATTCAGTGCATGTAAATTAAGGACAATGGTTTGGTTTAATATTTTGAAAGTGAAGGCAAGCAGAGAATTAATAAGCATTATTATGTTGAAATAGTTAGGTTTCGAATTAAAGTGTGTTCCCTATTGGGGAAGGGTCAGAAAAGGTCAGTAATATTTGATTATTGTGGGCAAAGGCTAATCTTTTCCTTAACTTTGAGACCTCTGTTCCCAGAGTAGACAACTGATACATACAAGAAGTGGCGGAAAATCATTAAGCCAACTGTGCTTATATAAAAAAAGGGTAAATACAGAAAGAAACATTTCCATCTTTAACTCTAGAATGCTTCATACTCTGTGAAGAAATGCAAGATTTTTATATCTTTAAATCAGCAGAATATTATTTATTCTTATTTATTATTATTTATTATTTAAAATCTACCTATTTATGGAGTATGTACAACAGCACAGCATAACTGTCAGATATGTGAGATATTAATCAAAATTCAATGAGAACATTAGTATATTTACAGTTTTGTCGAATAACACAAACTTTCTGTTTTAAATTTTTGCAGTAACATTTATGTAATACATAGGCAGAACAAACTAGCAGTAGCATGAAAAACTAAACTGGAATTATCTGCTCTGGGGAAAAGGAGGGCCTGAACTGTTCATGACGCCCCAAAACTTTCTTCGATATTGTGGAATATTTTCATAGCTTGCCTCAATGGCAATGATCCTCATAGACTGGTTACAAAAGTATTTATTGTGAAAATCCTGTCATTTTATCCTGACAAAGAAGAAAAGAAGAAAATAAATGAATGGAAAGTTTTTTAAATTAAAATCTGCACTTTCTTGATTCTCAAATACTTATGTAATCGCTCAAACCCAGTAACCTCCATAGTTTATTTTAATCATTTAAGAAAATACAGCTTTATTGATCTTAATTCATTATAAAAGTTTGATTTGTCTTACTGACAATAAAAGACTTGCAATCCCAAACATTTATTAACATGGTTATGAAGCACAGAGGAAATAACAAGTGCATCTAGCCATTTTTGCTGTTGTCATAGGCCATTTATTGGTGATGTTTGTTTATGGTTCAAGGACTGATTGTGCTTTGAAAAACAGGTAGGAAGCCAGTCCTTCTGACAAAATTAATGTAGGTGTTTTAGTTTGCTGTGTATAGCTTTAAGTGGCTTTCTGCGGGTGGCTTAGAATGTTTTCTTATAGTATGTGTAGAGCTATAGAAGGAAAAACAGAAGCTAGGGGTTGTGTTTAATGATCTCAAATAAGTGGTTTGTCAGTTTGAAGCCAACTAGATCTTTGCTGAATGTAAAACTGCTGTAGTCACAGTTAATAATGCCTCTTAAAAACACAAAAACAGGCTGTGGTGAAAAGACTGCATAGGTACGCTGTGGGTTTGACATGAGCTGTGGGTAAGCACTTGCACATCATAGTGAGAAAGAGGTTGGTGGCGTCATTTATACATAATGCTTAAAAATAGGTCCCAGGTTGGTTACAGCTGTACGGTAAACAAATTTTAAATAAACTCGGTGTTTAATCATTTTGTGGCTTCATTTGCAGAGCTGAAGAGGTGGTCCAGGTGTTGAAGAGAGTGGTAAATAGGCTTCACTATCCTGGTTATATGCAAGACTTTTCTATTCTCAACCCACTTATTCAAGTAACCCACTTTTTGGTTGCGTAAAGGTTTGAATTCTGTATTCTTTGAACTGCAGGAACAGAACCTGGAGGTTACTCATTTAAGTTATATATATATATATATATATATATATATAGAGAGAGAGAGAGAGAGAGAGAGAGAGAGAGAGAGAGAAAATGGTAAGGGCGAACCAACCAGACATTGTCGTGGTGGATAAACAACAGAGGAAAGCCGTTGTGGTGGACGTAGCAATACCAAGTGACTGCAACATCAGGAAAAAAAGAGTATGAGAAACTAGAGAAATACCAGGGCCTAAGGGAGGACTGGAGAGGGCCTGGAAGGTGAAGACCACAGTGGTGCCTGTGGTCATCGGGACCCTCGGGGCAGTCACCCCCAAACNTCAGTCCAGAAATGTGCAGTCCTAGGCACAGCCAAGATACTGCGCAGAACCCTCAAGCTCCCAGGCCTCTGGTAGAGGACCCGAGCTCAGAGGAAGAAACACCACTCTGAGAAGGGAACTGAATATATAGTTTTTCTAAGAGGAAGAAAAACCACCCGCGGTGGGTGAGAAGGGAATTTTTATATATATATATTTTTTTTTTTTCATAAAGACACTCAAGTAAATATAACTGAGTGAATGTAGTTAGTTACTACCCAACTGAGGTTGAAGGTGAAAATTGGTATGTAAAATGTTTGAGTATGAGTTTATAAATTAGACTATCCGTTAATTGTATGCTGATAAAAATACACATTTAAAACCTTCCTAATACTCAGAAATCACATAAAGGGGAAACTCAGAGCTGATTAACATACCATCTATTGTTGGTTTTGGCCAAAAAGATGGATGTTTGAGAAGAACATATGGCTAATTTCCATCCTATAACATCACCTTACCCTACAGGGGATAGGAAGAAAAGATCTCAGACCATCCAGCCAAGAAACACAAACCATCCAGCGTCATGGTTTAATTCATCTAAAGTTCAGGGTTCACAGATGACTCCAAGACAGAAGCTCACAGTCTCATTGTAAAATTTAACAAAAACTGATATATATATTAATAATTAGATAAGAGACAAATGCTCAGCTATCTGAACACCGTCCCAGTCATATCTGTGGACAGTCAGTACTCGGGGGTTGAGTTAACACCTGATCAGGTATGGGGACAATTCTTGTGAAACTTTGGTTTCCTGACTGCTGATAGTGGCCCTAATAATAACGGCCCTATCATCTTATTTTTTTTTTTTATTATTTCTTTTTGTTTTATCTAAGAAAAAACCTAAGAAAGTTTGGAAATCAACACTTTGAATTTGCAAATAACTGAAAATCCCCTGGAAATACTGTTCCTATCTATATAGAGTTGTGTTACTCTGCTTATTATAATCTAAATATGGGATTGGTAGTTTACCATATTGAGCATCAGTTATGTGCACATGGCCCGCCTTGCTTCTCTCCCATCAATCACACATGCCAGAAGATTTGCACTTGTCTCACTTGCAACAAGTGACAAAATGGAGCTGGAGGACGATAAACAAAAGCTGCATTAGTAAGCCAGCCAAGTGCAAAGTCAGAGGTCTGGAAGTATTTTAAACTGGTAACAGAGTAAAATAACATATTGCATGTATTTTGGATTCAGGCCTCTGATTAGAGCTAATTAGTCAGGCTGGATTCAGCTTGGCTAAATGAATACCAAGGATGTATATTTGTCCCTCTCTCATGCTTTAGATCAGATCTTTGTGTGCCCAGAGGTCAGGGCAGAAACAGGACTATAAAGCACAACTTGGGGATGGCAACTTGGTGTTGTGGGAACAGTCTCTTTCAGTGGACACAGATGGGAATATGATAGCAGGGCTGTTAAGGATGAGGACGTGTCAATTGGAATTAGATTTCATCTCAGGGTTGTCTGGTTCCTAAAGGATGCATGAGTGTGTGTGCATGTGCGGGTGTGTGCGTGTGTGTGTGTGGATATGTATGTCAGTGTTTTTATTTGTTTGCCCACCATTGATGGAGATTTCTTAATCATCTTTCCCTCCAGTCAGTGTTTGGTTCTCTTGTTATGTGGGTCCTGTCACAGTGACGTTTAAAATATTCATTAATTAACTTGCTGACTTGATGAGTTTTCTCTGCTCTGTGTGTGTGTGTACCTAAAGCACACACACACACGCACACCCCCACCCAAGCACACACGCACAGGTAAGATCTGTAGGCTGCATGGCAGTTCAGTTACTAGCAACATTCCCTTGCAGCAACAAATTCCTGGGATCCATTCCCAGCTGAGTTCGTTCTGCATGGAGTTTGCATGCTCAGCCTGTGCATGGACAGGTTCTCTACAGGGATTTAAGTTTCTTCCCACAGTTAGTAAAACATTCACATTACTCTCGCTAAGTTATCTTTATGCCTGGGCTTGTGTGTGTGTATGTATGTGTGTTTGTCCAGTTTGTCTCTGTTTTTCCCTGTGATAGACTGGTGACCTGTTTAAGATGTACCCAGTCTCCAACACTCAATGCCACCAAGCCTCAACAATCCTGAGGATAAATGATTCTATTCAGCAGGAGGAGGAAAGTAGTGCGGACAACTCCACTGCAAAAAACATGGAGGGACGTAAAGGGTTGCATTGTTCAGGAGAACTACTGAAAATGGAAATAGCCTGCACTCCAAAAACATTATGAAGGTTTTAATGTGTACAAAACAAGGACATGGAACATGCTGTAGTCATCAGAAATAAAACTTTTATGTTGTTAGGGTGTTGATTATTTCCAGTGAATGATTATATAAAATGACGCTCTGTTTCTAATTGTTACGCTAAATTTTAGTTTATTGTCTACTTTAGCTCACACATTAAAGTTGTTGTGAAATAAATAGGAATTGGTGATTCCCAGTTTTATTCATATTTATACCTGTTAGATGTTTCCTACGTTGTTGTCAGAGTTACACATATTTTGATTATAGTAAGGTCTTTATCTGTCATCTTACATTTAACTATACTGCTAACAGGTTGTGAGCTGCAGAGACCCTCAGGTTCCCCTACTGACCTGCTACAACACCTGTCCACAGTCTCCTGCTAAAGAGGTGAAAATAGATTTTTTAAAACTTATTATTACTGTTTGCTTACACTTCAACAACTGTTAAAAGATTCAAATGATACTAGTGAACAGTTAGGAGAGGTGGATTTTAATTGCTTTATCTTATCACTAGTGCAAACAGAAATAATTGTGTTTCATGTTGTTGAATAGGAAGAACCACAGTTTAACACAAGGGAGACATTTTTCCTTGATTTTCTTAAGATATATAATGGAATAGGCAGAAAATAGGTTAAAATATTCAACAAAAATTTTCTAATCAGAATTGAATTTTCTTAGATTTTTGGTGATGTTTGGTCATGTGATAGAACAGTAGAATGCAGTGGTTAGACATTTGCAAATTTAACTAACACTAAGATCCATCAAATCTCTCATTCCTGGATAGTCAGAAGTTTCACAAATAGGAATCTAAATCGATTATTGTGGACTCTGTCTTTCTCTGCCAGGCTACATATAAAAAGACAGTCCACATGACAAATCAGGTCAAACAGTTCTTGACTGAAATAGATAGGGATGGATTTCCTCCCAGGAGATGAAAAGCCATTTGTTTTCATTTTACAGATGGCCGTTGCCCCACATCTACTTCAGATCACACACTCAACTGGCCCCTGCCTGAGGCTGCACGTTTCGGCCATCTTTGTTCCGCCAGCATACACTACCTTTAGGGCACAGAGGTAGGGGTGATGGTGGTAAACCAGACACAGAGCAGATCTGTGTCTGCTTTATAAACTTACTGTACTTTAATATGTATTTTAATAGTACAGTGCCATAAAAATCACACTGTAGTTGTAAGTAAACTTATCCCAGCACATGAACCAGTTCTTCTCAGTTTTGACTAATTCTACAAAGCAAATGCCAGAAGATTAACAAAATCATCATCATATCTGTACTCATGTTCGTACATCTGTGATGGACTGGCAGAGTTTAACACAGGTCTGGCCTAAAAAGTCTGACCTGACCTGGTTTGGGATGGGAGGCATGGGGACTAGACGGGCAGGACTAGCTCTGCTAAGGCCTCCAGAAGTCAAGGGGCGCCATAAGAAGGTTCAAGAAAAAAAAGAAAAACTTTCACAATTTTTTTTAACTAATAGGCAACAATATAGTTTATTAATATAATTAATTCTGAATTAATTTAGCAAAAAATATTCATTACTACATCAAAAATATTAATGATTGCTTAGCTCTCCCCTCCTTCTTTACTTAGAAAGAGGCCGAAACAGGACCACAGGCTGACGGCCTCCGTGCCACGGAGCATTAATGCAGCATTCATACAAGAAGAGCCCAACAATCATTAACGCACATGGCTTTCAGAAGCTTCATATTTGAGCTTTAAGAAACAATTTTTGATTGGTCTAACATGACATTCTAATTTTCTTACTCACAGAATTTTGTATTTTCTTTATCTTTAAACCAGAATCATTAAAATTGAAAAAAAATAAATAAAAAAAATTAAAAGCTTGAAATATTTTACTTTTACTAATAAAGCTCTATAAAAGGACTGTTTAACTTTCTGAGATGACTGGCAAGAAATTTATCACCTTTACATGATGTTCAATTTATTTAGATGTACTAATAATGCTTCATCGACTGAATTAATTTAATATAGTGGTATAGTGGTTCAGCTGTTCATAGAAAATTTCTTCTCACTTCATCATTGTTGGCCTTATATCCAAGCTTATCACAATAGTAAAATCTTCATCACTTTAACCAACAGGTGCTCAGTGTTTAATTGTAGTGCTATAAAATGCTGTGTAAAAAATAACTACAGAGACTAACAGAATGCTTTCCAACCTTAATCTTAATCTTAAGTGCTGTGAAATAAGACAGCTGGACATGATTCTCTGTGTGAAAATGCTTAATCTCAAAGGCCTTTTGTTAAGTTTTGATCAAGAATTTGAGGATCCAGGTTTACCCCTTGTTGTGAGCACAATCAGTTAATTCTACAAAATGTTTTTCTCTTTTGGTTTTTGTCACTTCTCAGATATTTTCTAACAAGAGCAACATCTGAAATGTTTCAATATTGTGTTTCAGGTGTGAATAGTTGTGAAATGTCCTGTTGAGAAAAGAGTGAATGAATAAATGAATGAATCTGTTGTCACTATGCTCATGTACAGTGAGATTAAAGTCAAAAGACAGAAATACAATATAAATTCAATATAAACATAAATATGGTGATACCACATATACACATACATATTAACTATTATATATATATAAAAAAAAAAATTCCCTTCTCACCCACCGCGGGTGGTGTTTCTTCCTCTTAGCTCGGGTCCTCTACCAGAGGCCTGGGAGCTTGAGGGTTTTGCGCAGTATCTTGGCTGTGCCTAGGACTGCACATTTCTGGACTGAGATGTCTGATGTTGTTCCTGGGATCTGTTGTAGC
>CAEFZY010068554.1:0-50090 GCA_903066815.1 Brachyrhaphis roseni
CTATCTATCTATCTATCTATCTATCTATCTATCTATCTATCTATCTATCTATCTATCTATCTATCTATCTATCTATCAGCTGGCTCTGACGTCACTACCGCTACAGCGAAGGCGCACACCGGAAGTGGCTTGTGGAACGGACACGGCTCGTCGGCTAGCTAGCAGCATGAGTGGAATCATGTTGTTTTTATCGGGGGGAGCGGGTCTCCGCTCTTGGACATGCCCTTTTCTCCTTCTGCTGACATTGTTATCGTCGCTGCCGGCCTCGGCCAAGCCCGACAGCCTCAAGGAAGTGACGGACGGGGACTGGGAGAAGATAATGACCGGAGAATGGATGATTGAGTTGTCAGTGTCCCGCTAACAGGCTAACCAGCTAATTTTGCAGTTTCTGTTTTGAGCTAAAACCCGCGTCAGCTAAACCAGCTTGAAATAAGTTTATGTCTGTCTTAATTTAGCCACATAACGCTACAAAAAAGCTAAGCTTTCTAAGCAAATATACATTGCTAACCAGCTTTTTGGGGGATGCTAACTTGAGGGCTAATGATGTCGAGCAGCACGACGTGCAAGAGAAATTGAAAGCTTTTTAAACGTTTTCTCCCGCAGCTACGCACCCTGGTGTCCTGCATGCCAGCAGCTGCAGCAGGTGTGGAAAGAGTTCGCGGACTGGGGGGATGACATGGGCATCAACGTCGCCAAGGTGGATGTGACAGAGCAACCTGGTAGGCAAACCCAAGCTGGGCAACACTAATTAGTTCACTGCGACTATCTGAAGTACTCAAAACAAATCTGTCTGGAGCCACAAAAAGACAGAACAGGCTAAACTTAAAGAAATGCAATAAAGAAGTCAGATTTTTGATGTAATTTTTATTATGAAGATTCGACAGGGAAGGATATTTTTCCTTTTGGAACTTGGAGAATTTGCTCCCAAATGCAGTTTGCATAACAACGATCGCTTTTTGTAAATAATCATAAAGTGTGTGATCGAAAAAACAACTAAACGGAACTTGCTTAAAGGGCCCCTTATGTGGGCAACAAACGGAGAGCACTAAAACAAAACCTGCAGGTATAAAAATAAAGCAGTTGCCTTTTTAAAAGGTAAAGTATCTAAAATTAAATTAATACAGTTTAAGTTTGATTTCTGTGCAAATGCCAAGCAGGTCAGTGCAATGGTAAAACAGCAGCTTCCTCTTCTCTTTTGACACACAGCCATCCTCGGACCTGAGCAACAAAACACAATAATATCGCCATCTAAATATATACTGACAAAAATCACTCATCAATTTATAAAAACAACAACTTTGTTACTAAATATATTCCTGTGGCAGGATTGTGTTCTTACATGTTTAATGTGACTTCTGTTTACGGCTGTCACTGGACAGCTTCTCAACATCGAGCATGTAAGAAGAAACTTTAATCTTGACGCAGCAGCTAATGTCTTTCCACATTACCGGGTTGTTCGTATCATAAAATGCTACTTTTTCCCCCCACACTTTGAACCGTGCGACTTATGTACGTACGCTTCCAGTTATTTTCCAACAATTGTAGGTGCGGCTTATAGTAAGGTGCGCTCTATAGTTCAGAAAGTACTGTACTCTTTTTGTTATTTGACAACTTCTCGCTACAGAGCAAACATTCAGGTAATCCTTCTGCATTGGCAATGAATGCAAATGATTCGGTCCATGAATTGTAGAATCTCTCCTCGGCTATTTTCCTCGTTTCCCCTTTGCTCTCCATGGCCCCAACACACACCTGTCGGTTTGTTTACAACCTGCCTCGCCCAGCTGAAAGAAACTTCGCAGGCTATGACTCAAATCTTCGTTGACGGAAATGTTGAAATTTAATATTTATTCTACACATTCTTATAGCATTAGAAAACATTAAGAATGATTGTGTCATGTTCGTCCTGCTACAGAAACCATATTAAAACAAAAAATATATTTCCCACCCCCATCTTTTTCAATTTTCAAATATTTTTGATAAAGCTCCAGGGAGCCATTAGGGCGGTGCTAAAGAGCCGCGGGTTGCCGGCCCCTGGTTTAAACTATAATCTGTAATGTTTTTTGCTGGGATAGAGCTAAAACAAGCTAATGGATTAATGTGAAGCTGCAAAAAACGTCCTTCCTGCTGACTGTCGTCTCTTTCCTCTGTAAGGTCTGAGTGGGCGATTCATCATAACTTCACTTCCTACAATATACCAGTACGTATCTGCATGGTTTGTGGTTTCCATTGCTTCCGCTTTTGTGTGTTTGTCTTTATTTCTTCAGCAGTACCTAAAGATAATTGCTGCAAACATAGTTGAATGCTGCTATGTTTGCAACATTCAACTATGTTCTCTGAGGTATGCGTTAGAATCTTTCATTATTATTAAAAAAACAAACTGTGGGTTAGTTATTTTTAACAGGTTATTTTTAACATTTCTGTCCATTTGGTGATGTTGCTTTTAGAAGTTAAATAGAGATAAGATCAATTTTTTGAACAGCTTGCTGTTGCAGAAACAGCTTTAAAGTGTAAAAGTGTATTTCCTGTTTGACTTTTGTCAAACAGAACCTGCTATTATAAACATTAGAAATAACACTCGTAAAATAAATGGAAATTAAAAATGTTTGTTTTTTAAATCAGGAGTTTGAGGAAAAACCTGAGCTCCGTCCAAAAACCTTGTTAATTTTGTCTCTGATTGAGATTTTAATTTTTTTCAGCTGCAAGGATGGCGTTTTCCGCAAGTACCACGGCGCTCGTACCAAAGAAGATTTCCTCAGCTTTGTCGACGAGCAGAAATGGAAAAACACGGAGCCTATTTCTTCGTGGTTCGGGCCGTCCTCATTTTTGTAAGCGGCTAAAAAAAACCTCCTGTGAAAAACACGTTTGCGTCCTTTTGTGTTTCTGAAATCTCAGAAAACGTCAGTGGATGTTAACTCTATTCTTGGTGTCTTCTTGTGGGCTTTAAAAAGCGACACAAGCAAGCAGATGTTTTTGTGACTGCCTGAGAGATCTGTGTCGAGTAACATGCTGCGTTCGCCTCCTCTTTTGACAGGATGAACTCGATGTCGGCTTTGTTCAAGCTCTCCATGTTCATCCGAGTGAGTAAATGGCACACTCATTGATTTTTGCAGACCGTATTTTGAAAGGACAGTGGCTGTGATTGGCATGTAATAGCGAGTATGACGTCATTATGGCAACAGAAGATGGAATCATTTCCACCTTTTGAACTTAAAATTGTGTTTTCTTTTTCTAGGTGGGGCTCGTTCCCATTGATTGCACATTGTCCTGCTTGTAAACCAGAGATAGTTAAAAACCCATTCTAACTATTTTTAGTGTTAAGCGCCCACTGATATGAAATCAAACTTTCTGTTTACTGTTGATAAATGTTCAAATTACAACATCCATAGTTTAAAAATGACACCGTTTTGCTTTTCAGGCAAAGTGTCTACTGCTGAATGTTAAGAATGAATGTGCTGCTCAAGCACGTTGTGTATCTTGAATATTCAGATCATTTCAAGGCCAAAAATATGTGAGAACTGTGTTTTGCTTCCCAGCGTTGCCATAACTACATGACGGAGCAGCTGGGGATTCCTGTTTGGGGTTCATATGTCATCTTTGGCCTGGTCACCTTGTTTGCTGGCCTGACGTTGGGTCTTGTGAGTACTTCTGTGTCACTCCATGAGAAAGTTGTGAATCAAACGCACCGTGAATAATTTACCTAATCGTAATACTTTTGTCATTTTAGTTGCTAGTGTTCATCGCAGATTACGTCTTTCCTTCGCGACGATTTTCCCCACACGATTACTACCAGAGTGAGTTTTTGCATTAATATTTATATCATGCTGTGACGTGGAGAAGTATTAATACTTTATGAACAGTTTTAGATTTTGGTTTCAACCACAACCTTAATGTGTTTTTTCTTTAAGGATTTTAAGCGATAAATGATCAAATAATGCGTAATTGTGAAGAGGAAGGAAAAGGATAAATCACAGAGAACATGCTAAGTTTGGTGGTAGAGGCGCTAGTGCAGTCCACCAGCAGCCAACTGTGTTTTTCAATCAGTCAAGGTTATTTGCACAGCACATTTCAGCAACAAGGTAGTTCAATGTGTTTTACACCATAAAAACA
Organism: Brachyrhaphis roseni; assembly: GCA_903066815.1. Taxonomy (NCBI): domain Eukaryota; kingdom Metazoa; phylum Chordata; class Actinopteri; order Cyprinodontiformes; family Poeciliidae; genus Brachyrhaphis; species Brachyrhaphis roseni. Next base: position 4,108 of record CAEFZY010068554.1, read on the forward strand.
CAAACAATTGAGAAATCAGTCACAGACATTACATTTTGTCCAGCACCATCATCAGTACACATCATATGTCGGTCTGTGTTCCACTTATTATGGTTCAAAAGCAACTCTAAACAGGTGGGGGTTTAGCCCTAATTTAATGGAACTCGGTGTTTCAGCTGGTTTGCAGTTTTCTGGAAGTTTGTTCCAGATTTGTGGCGCATAGAAGCTGAAGTTTTTCTGTTTAAAAAAAACAATGTTTAGTCTGGCAGGTGGGCAAGTTAAGCCTGGGGGCCTGCCAGGCTCATAATACACTGGGGGAAACCCTACATCATTTTCAGGTGCTCTCCACATTTTCAAATTGGTTTTTGTTTTGTTTTGTTTTGTTTTTTGGGGGATTTTTTTGTACATTGAAGTTTGTGATTGTAAGATTACAACATTTGAAGAGGTTCAAGGGGTTTGGATACTTTTCAATCTCTCATGTAGTGTAGCTTGTAGCTAGCTCAGAGCCTCCCTGATTTTGCTTCTGCGTTTCTGTAGAGAAACAGTCAATGGAGCAGTCCCGACTGATCCAGAATCAAGACGAGGACCAGGAGGCTGACGGCGAGGAGGACGACGAGGAGGAGGAAGATGACCAGGACGGGGCCTGGAGAAGGCAAAGGGAGTCTCCCGAGGGTCAGGGCTACCCCGACGAAGCCCTGAGGAAGAGAGCGGTGGCAAGCCGCGAGGAAGACGAGGAGGACAGCTAGAGAGTCGGCGCCGGGATTCCCGTTCTTCGTTCGATAAGAGCACAGTGGAGTCAGCCGGAGATGGAGGAGCTGTGGTCCTGAACAGCAGTATTAAGAAGAAGGGGTCCAAAATCTTCCCACCCCCAACCCAAGACGCACCCCACTGTACTCCCCTCCGTCCTCTGTTACAAGCAGGAGACTTCTACCTCGGCTCTCTCCACCTGAGCAGCAGGCTCCAACTGGAACAACAACAAAAACTTTCCTCACGTGTTTTTACGTGCGGCGTAGGTATGAAGTGCAGTACAGACGAATTTTGATTCGCTGTTTATGCTATGCATTGTTTTTCAAAAAAAAATTTCTTCTTCTTTGAATTCTAACAAGCTTTGGTCTGTAAATTTTACTCTACAAATGCTCATTTTATTCTGCACACATAAACACACAAACATCATTCGGCATTCTGCTGTTAGGCTAGTTTAATTCTTAATACGTCAAATTTATTTAACTTCATCATATTGACATGATGCTGATGTTTAAAATGGGAACAATTGTCACCGGTTAAGTTCAGTTCAAATTAAACCTCTGGATGATTAATGTGGATCTGGACTTTGGTGTGTGGCGAACTTCTTAAAGTAAACTAGATCTGATTTAATATGAACGCAGCAACGACCAAAGACGTTCAAAACTACAGTGTGAAGTCTGAACAACTCTCCGATCACAGTAGATGATCTGTGGCTGCAACTTCCTTCCCAGTTTATGATGTAATGCTTTACTGATTAAAGTCTCGCTTGCTGTGTTCCAGTAAAGACAGAATCGAGTGAAATAAAAAACGAAAAACCATGAAAGCAGCACTTGTGTAACTTAAAATGAACCACGTGCAATAAAATGTATTAAGCCTTGGGTTTAAAAAAAACAAAACAAAACACAGGGAGTTATGAGGAAGGAACTCCTTTAAAGTACAATGCTCAGTCATTACTTAAGTTTGAGTTGCAGTGTATATATTTTACTGAAATCTTCACCATAAGCACATTCAGACTTTTCTTTGGGGGGGGAGGGAGAAAAAAATATTTTATTCACTCCAAACGTAGTACATGGTGTGTTCGTACTGCTTGGACATGGATTATGTTGCTGTCATTTTCTGTTCTAATGTTTTCAGGTTTTGTTTTTTGCTGTTATTATGAATGTTTACTTTAGGAACCTCGTAAAGGTGCTGCTGACCTGCGGCTGAGGCAGCAGCAGACTGTATGCATGCTGAAAGGCAATAAAAAAGGACAAAGTGAGGGGGATGCCTTGAGGGTTAGATTGGTTTTGGTTTGCAGTGCTGTACACAGCTGAGAGACTTTGTCTACTTTAGTTTTGTTTTTTTTCTGATCGCTATTTATGCCTTGTAGCATTTTCACTACTCCGGGCAGCTTCTGCTCTTCATTTCTTTGAATAAAAGTTTAACAATAAAACCTGTTTTTTTTTTTCTTCTCTCGTTTCTGTGAGCAGTTGTCGTAGCTAAGCGTTAATTTGATTGGATTAATATAAAAACAGTTCATTACACAAAGACGTCTTTAGCTCCAGTTTGAATTAACATGTTGGAAAAATTATTTAAGTTTATCTGGTAGGGACAGACACACATCGACATAGACAAACTGAACAAAATGGCAGTCCCATGTTTGCGTCATAGTGCAATAGCAACAGCTAATTCGCAGCACTTGTCCCGTTAATGATACGGTAACGTTTAGGAAAAAGGAGAAGTGTTAAATTATAAAGTTTGGAGACTTAACAAACCGGCACAATGTGGATAAATTTAAGAGCTCCTCTGCTCCAGTTCTGACCAGCATTTTTGCACCTCTTGTTTCTTTCTACATCTGTGTGAAAGGTCTTCTGTTTTCCCACACGCTCACATAGAAATATACTATTATTGCCCTAAGCTTCTAATTATTAATTTCAATGTTCCTCCATAGATACCATCATCGGCTTCAGTCCTCAGTTGATATAGCAAATACTCACATTTCTAAAATTTAAACCACAAAAAAAATTATATTTTTATCATTTGAACTTCATTTCCTATTTCATACTCTAGAATAATATTTGCGTTTCAAGTTAGGCTCTAAAACTAAACTGATGTAAAAATGTTCAAGTTAAAACTACACTAGATTGTAGTCAAGCTTTAAATGATTAAAAAGAGACCCCATATTTCAGGTCGTCAAGCAAAAATAATGAAAAAAAGACAATATTGTTTACAAAACACTGCAGGGAAAATCGTCGCCAGCAGGTGTCACTCTTGTATTGCTTTTGAGCAGCTCTGAAAGCCACACGGAGGTTCACCAGTAAAGGCAAATTAAATTAACATCAGAAATTTGCATCGGTATGTGCGGTGATTGTGAAACTACGGTTCATATTTCCTCTCACTTGATCTTCCCGATTTCTCTGCAGAACCTCCTCCGCCCTGTTGTGCAAAGTTATCCCCTCTGGAATAGAAATAAAAAGCCGGACGGTGGAACTGATCTGTAATCAGCGCTGTAATTGCATCTTGCCTTCTGCACACGCTCCGTTTAGCGGGGGTTAAACTGCTACAGGAAGGGAAAGCGAGTGAAGGTGTTTGATGGGATTCCCCCGCTGCACTCCGCCAGCCTTCCTGCAGTTCCTGAGTGTCACACAAAGCAGCTAGGCCTGGCCTGCACATGAAAAAAGAACAGCCATGCATTGGCAATGCTGGCCACACGTGTTCTGTCGTGCAATGGTAACTGAAGGCAGATGGTGTTGCTGTTTGCGTTCTTTTTCTGTTCTTGTTCATTTAGCTCGCTCCAGTCCATTTAGTTTTCTTTCATCCTTGCTGCCATTTCCTCCAGATCTTCGAGTAAAGCGCCAGCTTGGCAGTAGTGGGAGAGAAAGGCATGCTGGGTACAATGGCGCAACTAAGCTGTGAGGTGACATGCGAGGAGAGGAATGTCATGGAGTTTATTGAAGCCTTAGCTGCAGAGAACGGTATTGCGTGAGTCTTTTAACCTCTAATTTAGTGTAACTGAAGACAGAAGAGAAAATGAACAGTGACATGAGTAGTTTCGTGGCTTCCACGTCATGAGATCTTACAGATCCGTTGGACACCCGTTTCTTGATTTATTTTCAGAACAGGCCCAGAAGGAACGGGTTTTTTTTTGACCCTTTGTTTCGGTCATCTGTTCGGAGAGGTTTTGGGGTTGGTTTGAGTCTTCTGGATTTAGATCCAGTGCTCATCTCCTCCAGTTGGCGGATTGTTAAATATGGTTGCATGAATCCTGGGAATCGTCTTCATCGACCTCCAGTTCAATCTTCGCATTCAAAAATCACCAATGCAAGTACGTCACCCTAGAAAGTAGTCCTTGAGAGGAAATACTGGACCTAGTTGGTTGGTTTACTAGCTTGTGTCAGTGGCCCTGTTCCCCAATCTATCTGGAGAGGCTGTTAACCAACAAGTGAGAAATTACACACATTTACTTACCTAGAGTACTTACCTGTCTGCCCACAACCTGCAAGCTACTTACCAAATACTCTGTACCTCCACCTGTGCTGCCCCTCCAGGATCATCGTACAACCCAAAACTAACAAGATTTCTGTAGATAGTCCCAAATAGGCATCACTAATACCAATATTTCTTTTTCACATGCAACAGGAATGCGGCGAGGCTTGAGCAAAGGCAGTGGGGGGAGTTATTGACGTATAAATTCTCTCAAAGACATCTGGCGCAGTAAGATAGACCCGGGCCTATAGAGTGGAGTAACGACTCTCCTGCTGATCGGACAGACTGATGCTTTTGCCGAACTCAACCATCGTAACTTTGAGCTGTAGTTCAGGGAGGGCAATACAGCAGAATACCAGAGAACAACAGTCTTGTGTGAATGTGTAGTATCCATTGATATCTCACGCATGGAAACATTTTCAGGTTTTGACCCCAAACGGGTCAACTTGTCCAGCTGTTAGCCTTCCGCCAACCAGCTTTTCTTGACATCTGTCACCTACAGGTACTGTACTAACTTCAAACATTGGATGTGAGTTGGCTCAACTCATTTCTAGTCTCCTTTTCTAACAACGTGGAAGCTACTAACTAAAGTTATTCTGTGAAAACGTTATTGATAACTCAACACATTATTTGGGTGAAGACACAACAACAACAGTTGTTCAGCTTGGGCTTTTCTTTATCCATCGTCAGTGACGGCGACCTTGTTCGAACCCGAGTCATTTTTTTTTCTCCCCACACATCTTTACCCGGTTTCCCAGTTCAGCTGATTCATTGTGCGAATTGTGTTAGCAGACGCATTTCTTGTCCAATCTTTTAATGATAATGGGATCCCAGTTATGCAAGTGAATTAAAGCTATAATCTCACCAGGCAAAGGGTTGGCAGCCAACCTCTGGAGTTTTATGTGGTAAGACGGTGGAGCTTTTCTCCAGCTTGCAGCACGAGGAGGAAGCATTTGAGAATCCAGCTTTATTTATGAATTGAAATACACGGGTCTGCTGCCAGAGGAGACTTTTTGCTTGACCACAAAAAGCTATGAGAAAAATTTAGAGTTATATGATCCAGCTTGTCTCTCTCTCTCAAGTCTCTGGAAGACTGGACGCCAGCGAGGTGGGAGTGCGAACGTTAAACAAGGTCGCTCTTGTTCTCAGAGCTGCCGTGTCCCCTGCGTGTCCTCTGTGTGGTCAGTACATTGAAACCCAGAAGGAAGGTGTAGAGGCAGATTCCTCTGTTTGGGCGAGGATTTAATGGTCAGACTGAAATTTTGGTGTTTTGTGGGATTTTTTTCTAAAAACGGAAACAAAATGGAATCTGGGCCAACAGAGCTAGTGGTGATTGTTTGTTTTCTCTCAGCTTTCCTATTGCAAAATGTGTTCAGATCATCGCTGTGACCCCGGCTAAGAAGGGAAACAAAAAGTCACATCCCACCGACTGCTGCTGAAACTTACTCTATTGTCATAAATCAGAAGATATGCACCTAGAAATATAGTTTGGGTGTAAAGTAACTAGAGATGCAACAATCAGAACTCTGTGACATATTCCTGAGCTGTGGTTTCTGTAAAGACTGGTTGCTCCACGAACTGTTTACGAGAAAAGCATAAAAACATTTCTGTCTTTCTGTCTTTAGTGGTTGTCGATTATTCATATTAGGAGCAGAGGTGATGTTACACCACCCAAAACAGGTTTTTAATAATGTTTCAGTACAAGAAAAAATAGATCCGAGAGTTGTGAAACCAGCTTGGTGTCTTTCTAGCGATTAGCACAGTAATCAAAACTAGCATTACCGAGTCCATAACAGAAAAAGCTTGAAAGCTCAGAGATAAAACTGAGCAAATTCTGACTTCCTGTTATTTGCTTAAAAAGTCCTGGTCTCTGGGGTGCTGTGGTGGCGCAGGGGCAAAGCATGACCCACGAATGGAGGCCTTATTCCTCGTGGTGGTAGTCGCAGGTTCGATTCCCGGCCTGCCGTCTCTCATTACCCTCTTTCCTGTCGGACTACTTTCAAATAAAAGCCACTGGAGTCAACAAAACCTTAAAAAAAAAAAAAGTCCAACTCTTTAGTAGCTGTAGTGAATATTTAGACATCCGCAGCGTCTAAGACTGTTGCTGTTTGAGTTTCCCACCGGCAGGGCCGACGCAAGCTGGAAAGAGTCCCATTCCGGTAACCGGGCAACTTCTCAGTTCATCACTGAAACGGAAATGATGAAAAAGGGTTATCGCTCTCACGATGAATCTCTTCGACCCAAAAAGAATGTAAACAAGCCTGTGATACGCATCTAAACTCAAATAGTCCACTGTAAGCCTTACTGCCCAACCAAACTAATAAAAGAAAGGCTCATTTTGCATTATGGCTACATCATAACTTTAAACACTCAGGTTGTAGCACAGTTCAGTATTTTGTCACCTATAATTATTGTGGCTCTGACAACACAGGCAGATCCCACACTGCAGCTGTACATTGATTACTGCTCGCATTCTCCTGAGCACTAGCAGTACACACGTACAACCAGCCATTTTGAACAGGTCATAAATCCTCACAAACAACCATCAGATGCTGCGGCGAGCGGCGTCTGATGAATGGCAGAGACACTGATTGGCAGCCTCTGTGGCCGTCTGTTGTATGGACACCTTGAGTTTGGTGTTTCAAATCTAACCTCATTTGTCCTTTTTTTTTTTTTTACAAAACTTTTATAACTGTTTTTCTTGTATGCTTTTTTTAATATGTTCCTCAATATCCTTCATCTAAAATACTAAATATATGTAGTATAAGGTGAAAATGCTTCTTTGTGACAAGCACATTCAGGTAAATATGATTTTTATGAACCGTGTTCAGCTACATCTCTGGTCATCTGCAATCTGATGACTTAGAGTCTAAATGTTTTTCCTCACTCAGCCCACCCATGTTCATATCTATAAGCTGAAGTGTGTCACTTCTCTCCAGACCACCAGAAAATTACACGGTGGCTTGAGTAAAAATAAAGTGACACAAAGCTGCGTTGTTTCGTCTCCCTTTTCAGGAAAATGTGGTAAAAGCGGGAAAAGGAAAAGACAAAAGAAAATTGTCCATGTCTTTGTCTGTATGCAAGGATCATTGTTTCACGGCAGGATACTGAAATAGCAGCAGAGCCTCTCTGCAGCGTAAACACAGGAAACATTCACGCTGGGTTTTCAGCGTGTCGGTACGTCCACGCTGTGGCAGAAGGAAGACGCGGGGAGGTGCATTCAGATCAAACATGTCGTAGAAAACGGTCCGCGTGGGAAACGTTTTCACTCCGTCTCATTGTGTGGACAGAAAACGTCTTTCGTCTGGCGGCTTGAGTCGGTGCTGATCTTTGTGTTGGCCGAGAAGTTTCAAGCAAACTCGCGGAGCGGCGCAGCTGTTCCCATGGACGTCAGGGTTTGTTGTTGTCATCCGACGTGGAGCTCACATCTGGTCCCGCCGCACTGTCGAAAACTGCCTAAACCAACACAGAAACCACTCCCAGGCCTGTTCAAATATTATCAAGAGTCAGGAGAATCAGTGAAATGCGACCGAGTCTGGAAGTGAGTGAGTTAGTGTGTGTGTGTGTATCTTTAGACATCTGCATTCCTCTTTTTCTCTCTCTCTAAATCTCTAAAGCAGCCTCGGGACAAAAGGACGGCACGAGGGCAGGGCTGTTTCTTAGGTCTGTGACCGACTGACCCGGTAGATCTGTTTGGAGCTTTATGCTACACAAAGGCCTCAGATGTTGGTGAACAAACAGCATCGTGAAGATAAAGAAACACGGCAGGCGGGTCAGGTATAAGGAGAAGTTTACAGAAGGTTTGGTTCATAAAGCAATGTCCTAATATTTACTGCCGCCTAGCAAAACGCAGCTCAGAATGAAAACGCCAAGGAGACAACTGCAAAACTAGCAGAACGCGACAGCAGCAGCTAAGGGATCCCTGGTGTCTTTTGAGGAGATGCAGAGAGCCACATCTCATGTACAACAACCTGTTGACATAACGAAGCAAAATGAAGATTGAAATTTGGAAAATCGAATGGGAAAGTACTTGTGAATACACATTTCCCCCCAGAAAGAAACATGGTGGTGGCAGCGTCATGCTGTGGGGACGCTTTTCTTAAGCGAGGTCGCGAAACCTAGAACAGAGGGTAAATCCCAGGAGATGTCGAAGGCCGCGACAGTCGGCTGTTTTAGATGAAATTCTATTCACGTGTAAAAACGGCCCAGTCAAAGCCCAGACACTGAAATTCAATTTGAGAATCAGCGGAAAGTCTGGTAAGTTGTTTCGATTACAACGGGCAACCGCTTCACAATCGCTATCACAAGGATGGCTAGCATAGCCAACGATGACGGGAGATGAACGGTTTTCCTCAGTTGTTTCCGCTATTAGCACATTCAGCAACACGTACATGAGTATGATTGACAGCACTAAGTCCCTCTCACGTGGCTCTGATTGGTTGTTTTTGGTCGGGAGCTGTGCATTTCTTCAGACGGTAATAGTAACTCAGGGAGGGGATCGCTCACTTTTTCAGCAGATTATCTGTCTCGCATCACACTGTCAAGAAATGGTGACAGTTTGAATAAATATGGAGGAAAAAAAACATTTTTGTTTAAGTTACACAATGAAGCTTTAAGACATTAATTCGTTAAAGCAAAAATTATATTTCAGCAAATCCAGCTTTGTGGAGCCGTGGCACATTTCAACAAGAATCTCCTCCGTCATTCCTGCAGACACCTGAAAAACCCAGACTTGGTATGGAGCTACTTTAAACACAAAAATGTGTTATCATGCCGATCAATGTCATAGAGTCAATGAATTTTTGATGTGACTTGAGCAAAACCCAAATCGGTTCCTCCTGGTCTCCATCTAGAAGAGGATAAACACAACAAGGCCGGCATTAAGACGATTTAACACACGTTGTTCCCTTCAGCCTCCACTTCCTGTTTATATTCCAAATAAAGTGTCAGGGCAAAAAAAAAAAAAAAGAAGTTTCACCTCTGCGCCTTAGTAGGGATCTGCAGCTTTTCTGGAGAAGAGAAAAGCTATTTCCGACGCCCTCGCAGGCGAGAGAGATGCCTCCATTTCCGCGAGGTAATTATGGGTTCTAGAGCTGCAAAGGACAAAAACAAAATCTCCGACCTCCGTCAGCAGCCGTCACTGAGTCTCAGAGACGGAGGCCTTTTAATTGCAGGGCTCGCGTGTTTGTCAACATGTATTTTAAGCAGCAGGCTCAGGAATAATGCAGGGGTTTACAGGAGCCAGAGCAGCCGTCGACCTCCTCCTCCACCGCTCGGGTCTTTGACACAGCGATGCGGCAGAATCAGAACATCTGAGAGAATCGATCGGCTTCACGCAGATTTCAATACGGACTGTGTGGGATTTGAGGTCGGGTCATCGAACGGGGTCGCAAATTGCCGTCGCTTGACTTACTGCCACTGTCTGAACTGGTTGGAAATGTCAACTCTTTCCACAAACGCGCCAGTCTCCAGCGCCATGGAAACCACTGGACGAAAAAGTAATGAATGAAAGAGAACCGGGTGCAAGTGGAAAACTTGGTTTTGGTTTCCTTCTCTCTCTCTGACTCTAGTCTTTTTCTACATTTGTCTTCAGTCAGTGAAGTCAAGTGGCTTCGTTCCTCTTTATGGCGCGAACAGTTCTCCCAAACTGAACCCACATGTGTTCAGCAGGTTTGAGGTCAGAACTGTGTTGCTGGCACCACATCAGGCGACCCGACTGCTAGCATCCAGTGTACCAGAAGCTCAAAGTGACAGTCAGTGGGCTAATTACCATCACCCAACACACACAGCTGCATTTTTCTTACACATGTACAAATGTTACCACCATTTAAAGTACATGTGTCACACTCAAGGCCCACTATAGGTTCTTGTGTGGCCATCTAGATCTAGACTAAACACTAAGTGTGCTTAAATATTATGTTATCAGTAAGAGCAATGCAGTTTTTATCTGTTTACTATCAAATTGTATCAGTCAATCCCTCCAGTTTCTTGAGAATTATCGTGCAGATTCACACAAAATCACCGTGAACTTTCTTTGTGCCGACACATAATTGGGAGTTTATTGCGGATTTCTCTCAAAAATTGTCAGAAACTTTTCTTACCTGTACTAAACAGCTGCCTCGGCCTTCATCACTTTTTATTACTCTCCACAGCGAGTAATAAAAAGTCACTTTTACCGCCATAATTAAGCGCAAATATTGCAAATATTTCCAAATTAGTACCACAAACACTTTGATTTTCATTGCAAAAAAAATCACTAAAGGAATCACAAAATCCTGGAGGGACTGAAAAGATGTTCAATAATATTATTTCATTTTAAGAATTCATTGATGCTTTAAAAGTATCAATGCCCCTGGTCTAACGGGAAATTACACATTTTACCAACAAGCTTCGTTAAAGTTCAACCACAAGTGAATTTTCTTACTGTGTGCTGCTGAGTTGATATGTAAATGTTTGAATTCGGCCCCTATAAGTCAATACGATTTAGAATCACATTTCACTCGGCTGCGTCTTCACCGCTTTTTACTTGTTAAGTTAAATATTTTTGCCGAATATTCAATGCGGGGGAAAAAAAGAAGAAGAAAAAAAACGACGCACAAAATCTTGCCAAGTATTTTTGGTCTAATTTCTCTTACCTTAGTACGCTTACAGGAAGACACAACTAACTTACAAGTAACTTTTCAGGAAGAACTAGCTGGTTTTAAGTAAACAATTAGTATAGATGAAAAAGTGCTGGTCATAATCTGCCAGGTGGAACAAGACATTTTTCCCATATTATAAATTAAAATGCAGTTGTGCCGTATTCCTTTAGTCCTTGAATAATAGATCACACAATGGCCACGCATAACCTATCCTTACAGTTTTACAACTGTCTGCTGTTTTCACACCAGTGTGTTCTCTAACAAACCTCTGAGTTTGGATTCATACTGAAATGAAATGAAATGTAGGTTCAACTCTGTTTTTTATTTAGGTAACTAAGACAGCTGGCCTCAGTGGATTTCATTTAGAGTATCAGCAGGAAAAAAAAAAGCAGATGACCAAATCCCCCATCGTTCTGTCCAGCAAACACGCTGAAGCGTCTTGCTGTTCTGTGGACAGACTGTGGAAGAAGGAGGTGAAAGGCCAGAGCCAGAAGAAATCTGAAGAGAGGAGAAGCTACATAGTATGATCATATCGTTTCCAAATAGTAAGTTTTGTGCATTTTTGAGTGGGGAAACTTCAGCGTCGGACGAGCGTGACGCAGCCAGGTCAAACGCTGACCTTCGGAGTAGACGGTTCTGGACACAGTTTAAGTTTAGCTGCGGCTGCATGTGATCTAGAAGGAGATTGTGGAGCAGAGTGGCGTCTGACTCTGCCATGTTTCAGACGTTTCCCCGGTTCAAAGCACATAAATCTAAAAGCAGCCTCTGCAAACAGTTGAATTAGCGTTTTTTGCGTTGGAAAAGGAACTCATCTAAGGCGTTCAGAATATACCGGCCCCGGAGGACCGGAGTGGAGAATCCCTCTGTGTTGACGTTCACAGCCGTCCCCGCTTCAAAGCTTTTTGCCCACAGAGGTTATGAAACGTGACGCCGATGACAGGGATTTGATTGTGCAAGCAGATCAAACGGGTCCAGCTTCATCAGCTTGTGAAATCCACAGACTCTCTGATTTAAACGCTTCTTAAGAACGAAAGGCCGGCCGCAGTGGGACAGGGTGGGCCTAACGCTTCCTTTTGTCTTTCAAGGTTTTGTGAAAACACAGCAAATTTCTCTGCTTTTTACCGTTTACTGCAGGGGGTCTTCAAAGTGCGGTGTGAGGGCCATTTGCTGCCCCTCGGCTGTTTCCCTATGGCCCGCCAGAACAGGCGCTTGATGCAGATGGAGGCTTTTTTTTTCTTTCATTAGAGCAAAAGTATTACAGGCTGATTAAAAAATTCTACAATGGAAAATATCATTTAATTTATCAACCGACTCGTCTGAGAACCCAAATCTGCTTTTGTTTAATTTATTCGGCCTCGCTTCATACAGCTTGCTTTTTGTTTTTAAAGAGAGAGTGACGCAAATCTAGTTCTTACTGCTGAGAAAATGCTGGATTTTTCTCTTTTTTTTCCATCTGAACCCAAAAGAATTTGCAAACCGTACACGTTTCTCTTAACAGGTTTTAGACCTACAACCTACTTAGTATTAGGGCCATAATAATAATAAAAAAAAATCTAAAAGTAAAATAACCAGGATAGAGTCAAAAATGAAGACAGTTACAATATGATGACAATGAAATCGTAAAAAGACAAAAGTCATTTTATTACGACAATAAAGTCATAATAATATGACAATGAGATGACTTTAGTCTTGTATTATTTTGTCTTTATTCTCCTAATATTCTCTTAATTTTATAACTTTATTCTCATTTTTTGTTTTTGTTAGCGTGGCTCTAATACTCTGTCATAAGCTTCCCTTTTCTACAAAAAAATTATTAAAAAATCTGATTTCCTTCCTTGATTACTAAATTATTGTTATAACTTACTGTTAAGAAGTGGAAAAAATCTATATATTTTTGTGGTTTCAGAAATATTTCTGGCCCGCGTGACAAAACGTTTGAACACCGCTGGTTTACCGATTTGCTTTGAAAACCAAATTGTTATAAATTTTGAGGGATCCTTTGAACGCCTGCAAACATAGGCGGCAGGCCTGATGCCTGACCTAAAAAGAGATTTTCACAGGTGCCAAAATTCCTGAACTCCCACTGGGGGGGCAAACTCCAGTCCGTCTGGACTGCGGCATTCCTGCTGCCGCACGTGGATGATTCATTTCTCCAAATCCATCGGGTCCCGGCTTCAGCTCTTCAATCCCAGCACTGACTCCACGGCAGCAGCCGAGGTCACCCAGCGGGGTGAGAGGTCGACTCCTAAGCAGCTGAGGTCGAGGAAGTTTGCACCTCCACCACAAAAGACCGTCTCCTTGAAGGATTGTCCCCCCTGTCTGACTGAAAGATCTGCTGAAAGACTTACACACTCACAGCATGTCGATGACAGTCGGCGGTCATTTTGTTGTTCTGACCGGACTGAATGAAAGGAGGGAAATGGTAGTGGATCTGAAGACTAATCACCAGAAGTTGGGATTAGGTTAAAAAAATGCAGAAATCAAGACTGATGGTCTGACATTTTTTAACAAACATTTTTAAATGCCATGCGCCCTTTAACCTGCACACATAAAGACACTCTGTCTGCCTGCGTCAGCTCCCGTCAGAGTTCCTCACCACACAAGGACAGAAGCTTTTCGCCCTCGCCGGGTCAATGTTTGGGGGACGCCGCGGCAGATTGCGTTGCCAGGATTTCACGCTCCACATGGAGACGCATTCCTACGGCTTAGACTCAGCCCTTAAAATGCAGGACAGGCCGTAACCTGTTCACATCCCCTGGCCCCTGCTCCCTGCACAGTCACACTCACCTGCATGTTTTCCTCCAAAATAGGTCACACTGAAGTGGCTTTTGTTCACACAGAAACGAAATTGCTCGTAAATCCCTTTCACTTGCATGAAGATTACTGTGGACACAGAAGTCATTTTACAGGAAATCCTTCTATTGAGCTAAAAGCTGGTAGCCACCGAATAATAAGCCATATCTCAAACTGCTGAGTCAAGTTATCGAAGGGAGTCGCGTTTCAATATTTGTGTGGAAGTCTAGTCTCTTAAAGGTGCGGGCGCGCAGAACCGACGTTCAGGTTAAGCCGCTAAAAGGATGCAGCGGACCATGATAAGCCAACAGATTGCTTTATTACGCTAAAATTCACTGTTTTGTTGCTCGTGCAGCAAAAACAGAAAATGTGACCAAATGTTTTTTTTGTCTAGTGCAAATATCTACAGTTAAAGTAAGACAAAACAAACTTACAAGTAGCTTTTCAGCGAGATAGCATATTTGCTTTAAGTCAGTAATTCCTTAACATTTACACATATAAACAGGATTGTTTCACTTATAACAAGACATTTTTCTCATGTTTCATTTTCCCCAAGAAACTGTTGCAGCAACCGGCGTGACTAAAGATAAGCATATAGGTGAGTTTTTCTAGCTCTCACTGGAACATTAGTCATTTAATCCTAGACATGCTCTTCAGGCGTTAGAAGGCCGACTTTGTAGCCGTCTTTATGTGACTCTGAAGGTTCAGGTCAGAGTCCATCACTACACACACATTTCGGTTATTCTAGTTGTAATAACCGAAGAAATGTGCTGATTCTGGATCGCTCCCCTTTGGGCCCTGTTGGGATGCAAGGCGGAGCGTTTCGGCGGGAGCCATTGCTTCTCGCGTCGTAACTCGAACCCTTCTCGGAAAGAAGGCGTTCGCCGACTCCTTCCACGTGTTTACAGCAGCAGCTTCCCTGCATTTCCACATGAAACGACGAGCGGGGGGAATTCCGTCTGCTCCGTCTCCTTTTTTCCAAAGACGGCCGATTGAAACGCATCGTCTAACTTTAACAGTCAGTTATTTTGGGCGGGGGGGAGGGAAAGGAATCTGGTACTCAGCGGGCGATCCAGAACCTATTAAAGCCACAGCGTGCACACAAGACATGCGTGAGATGTTTGGATGCCAGATGACTTTTTTTTTGTCATTTTCGTTGTTCCGCGGTTCGAGCCAGAGCCCTGGAATGATAATAGAGGGGGCCTTTGAAGAACCCAGACAGTTTGGGTTTTGAACTGGGGGGGCTGTCGGGGTTGAGGGGGCTTTATCAGAGCGCAGTGGGATTTGTTCGCAGCTAATTATTTGAAATCAAAATTGCCTTTGGGCACATTAGTTTCAAGACGTCGACAGAGCAAATGGCTCTGTGGTGTAGCAGACAAATCGGTCCATCTTGATGTAGGTTTCAGTTCCAGCTCAACTCCTGACGCCACAGTATGAACTGTGGAGTTCTCTGACTTTAATGTAGAACAGGGAGCTTCTGTTTGTCTTGCCTGTAAGTCTACTTTCCCCAACTGAGTATAAAAACAAAACCTCTTTTCCATCAGCTGTTTTTCCAAAGAGTTTCAAACTTCTTTGTTGTTTGAAACTCCAAAGACTTTTTATGCCCGTCGAAACATTTCCCTCCAAATAAAAAAAACCAAAAACAAATGTAAACATGCTCACATTTTGACTGTAACAATCACAGACTTTGATCTGTTTTCTTGGGATTTTATGTGATAGACCAACACAAAGTTTTGCTTGTTTTTCTTTTTCTTTGAAGTGGAATGGATAAGATACACCATTTATTTATTTTTTGTCTGCACACATTTAAAATCTAAACAGTGTGGCGTCCATGTTTGCAAGCATTTCGCTGAATCTCTCCACGTGTCTTGCTGCATATTTCCATTATGTTTAGGTCTGAACTTTCATGCCTTAATCTAATCCTTTTTTGGATTTAAAATCTTTACGTTACACATTAAAAAAGCAAATCACAATCATGTACAACTTTGTGTCGATCTATCAAAAACCTTTTATTTTTCTTCTGCTAGGCACTGAATGTATTGGAAGCAGTTCTAGGTGAACCGTCAAGTTTTGGAGAACTAATTCTTAAAGGGGCAGTATCATGTAAAATCGACTATTCTTAGCTTTACATCATGTTCTAATGTTATTTCGTCATCAAAAACATGCCTGGAGTGTTGCCTTGATTCTCTCATGAACGGTCCTTTAATCTCCATGGCAACCATTCAGCTGTGCAAAACGCCTGGGTGGACCAAGCCCCTCCTCTGAGACGTAGCCCCTCCTCAGAGCCGCAGTTTCCAGGCTTCAGAGCTTCTGGCACACATAGTCAGCTCCTTCAGACTAGCCAGCAACAATTAGCAAACACCTGGTTCAGCTGCACAACTCCTGAGCTCAGTATAGGAGCTACCTCTCAGTGAAATGTTGGTGAAAACATTGTTATAGGGTTAACAGAGGAGCCATGTTGTGATGACTTCCTGGAGGCGGAGTTTCAGAAACAGCAGGAGCTTCTTAAAGAGACAGAGGCCCAATTTCAAGGCGTTAAATTACAAAGCGAAATTTCTTTTAAGTCATATTTGAATTGCATGGCGTTTTTATAAAAACTGAAGTTAACATTGTTACTCGATTGTATTTTCCAGGCACTATATCCCTGGAAAATACATAACACTGCCCCTTTAATCTTTTCTGCGTGATGACAGAGCACCAGTGTCTTTAGCGCTACACAGCGTGGAAGCTGCACCTCAAACACTAATAATTACCTTCACTTTAAGGCTTTAGAGATAGTCTGTGGGTTTGGAGGATGGGATCTGACCCGTGGAGAGAGCTGCACATGTACTCGACATCAGCATGTGAGCAGGCCAAACTCCAGCCCTCCGGTTGTGTAACATCAGGCTGCGGCTAACCTCCGTTTAGATGGAATGGAAGTGGTTACCTTCCAAAAGAAAAGGGGTGGATCTGGCCAAGCCTTTGGAACGAGTAGATGCTCACTTTAGTCCTAAACTTTGACCTCCGGACCAGATAAAACAAGCCACATCCCACCCACCTGTGAGGGAAAGATTATTATTATTTTTATTTTTTTTGCATCATCGAATAATGTGAGCCCTGAACCCATGACGCCTGTCAGATGAATAGATGATGTAGTGGAATGTGAAAATCTGTTGTTTTCAGTGAAAATAGACACAGGCCGCAGAGACTAATCTCACTAAGTTGTTGGCTCTGTAAACTTTCCTCTGTCCAAGTTTTGAATTACAACAAAAGCACGTTTCTTTTGCCAAGACAGCCATCAAGGTTTTCAGTTTAGGATTTATGGACTGCCATTAATGCCCAGACTCACTGTCATAAGAAATAGCAAGGGCCTTGTTGTCTGTATACTAATACCGTTACATAAGATGAAATGAATTTCCCCTCCAAAGGGAATTTGTCCTGCCTTCCGAAAACGATGGTTTGTGGCTCCGCAGCTCCGTTTTGGAGCACAACTAATTCAGTCACATTTAAGAAAGGTGAAAACTAATTTTTCTGAGGTTTCCTTACACCTTAAGGACAAGCAATGAGTCATTTATGTTGCTTTGAATTAATTTTGATCCACTCTGGTTTCTGTAAGTGTTTTAATTCAACCACTCCGGACGATTTTGGTTGTTGAGTCTTGCAGAACGAATGCCATAACTCAAGCGAACGTCGTCTAATCTAATGAAACCCACAACTTTCTTATTGCAAGATTGCTACTCTTCTCAATGAGCCACAGTTGCACAAATTATTTATGAAGAACTCAGGCATTCCTGATAGACGGTTCCGCCTGAAGACTGATGGCGAATCCATAACGGGGTTCCACAAGGTTCAGTTCTTGGCTCATATCCCGAGACAGAACCTTCTAAATTCAGTTTGCCGCTTTTTTGTGGATGACTATGCAATTTCCCCCTGCAACAGTTTTTTAAATATCTCCAACAAACCTTCCCACGCTGGGTGGTGTATATTAAAAGATTCAGAGACTCATTAGTATTTGTGTATTTCTCCTTACTTTACTTGTCATTATCTGCTCTTTAGTAATGTGAACTGGTCACCCAATATGTATTTTATAAAGCCATTCTTGTTAAAATTACCCTGAACTCTTACCAGGCATTCCTTTAGACAACAATTAAATTTAAGTCTTTGTACAAAAAAAAAAAAAGTCTCCATGTGCAAGAACTGAGCTGGGAATGAAAGCATTTGGGGTTTTGGTACACAATGCCTGGAACAATCTTCAGTTTGAACTTCAGCCGCATGACTAAGGATCCCAAAAGGAATATGAAGTCCAGCTGTGTGTGCAAGAGCTTCCAGGTATGTTTAAATGAAATTTACCACTCAGCTGTGGAATCTTTGCAGCTGATTTTTGCTCAGGTATCTCTGTTTTCAGAGGGACAAACCCGGTTAAGTAAACAAGACGAACGAATACACGACGTTCTTGCTGAATCGGACACAAACACTGAATGCAGAACCTCAGAAGGCTCTCCTGTGGGGGTGCAGGAGGAACGCTGCTTTTCTAAAAGCCTAAAGTCGAAGCTGCTTTTCTGCCGTGACACTGGGGATCAAGCCCAACCCAAAGCAGGATCTCAGCAACATCTGGTTTAGTTTATGCGCGGCTTTTATTCCACGTGTCGTTCCAAGGGCTGTTTGTAATGCGTTCCTGAGTCAACAAGATTCCAAAGATGGGAGTTCAGCCAAAAGATGCTGACCTCCCACCTTTTCTTGGATAGGACTTTCCCTGAGCCACGCTTCACCTGGATTTAATCTTCTTTATCCTTGGCCGTCAGATAGAGATATGCCCTTACTCTGAAATCTTTTTTTAAATACATTTATATATCAGGGGGCCACTTGTAAAAGAGAGGCAGGTGATTCACAGAAGCAATTTAGTGAACAAATGGCCTCGTTTAGCTAAGCAGTCAGGACCGCGGGTGGGTAAAGCAGCCATTTTAAAGCAGGCGTTTGTTTTAGGAAAGGAAAATTGTACCGCTAAGGGCCTGAAATAGAAAAGTGGAGGTTGTGACACACGGTCATTTCCGCTGGCCACTTTGCATCACTCCCAGAAAAAGAAAAAAAATCATTACGGCTTTATCCCAAGGGCTGTAAATCTTGACTGAAACGTGGATCCATAAAACCGGCGCAATTTGCCGTCCCGATCCCACTCGGCTGCACGTGTTTCTGGTCTGCTCTGCCGCCAGCTCCACTCAACACGTCCGTTCCTCACAGTTTCCTGGAGCGGTTTATCGTTGCCTCCACGCCGATGTCCCTCACAATCGGCAGGAAGTGGATGACCTCAGCTGCCCCTCCCCTCCTCAGACGCTGGTGAACCGCAGATGCAGCGCGGGACACAATGAAGCAGGTTTTGCACAAACATATCTGCAGCCAAGGACAGTTTACAGAAGCCGGTGGCGTCGCGACTCGGCGCCAGAACGGCAGAAGACAAACAACGGGAAGACTGAGATGAGCGAATGGCCTGCAGGCGACAAACAATGCTTTTCAAAAAAAACGTTCACTCACACACAAATGGAAACATGTCACGACATGTTTCCATTGTGGATGGGGTTAATTTAAAGGTGCAGGACGTAACTTTTAGTTACATACTTGTTAAAACTGTCACCATATTGTGACAGCATAATACGAGACAGATAATCTTTAAGAAAACAATCTCCTCCATCTCCTTAATGAGCCGCTCCGACCAAAAACAACCAATCACAGCCAAGAAGAGGGTATTGGCGCTGTCAATCAAGCTCGTGTACTCACTGCTAGACGTGCGAATGGAGGAGAAACAACTTACTGTTACAGGAAAACAGTTTTTTCATGCTAACTAACCTGAGAATTCATGACATTCTTTGCTATATAGCAGAGAGCAAGGAGGAGGCGCCACATGGAAGGATAATTGACAGCGTTAAGGCCCGCCTCCTGGCTCTGATTGGTTGTTTTTAGTTTGCACTGGGAGAAAGCAGAGGAGCTCGATTTTTAATTATTTTTTTTTCCGGATTTGTTTCTCATACCATACTGTCACGACATAGTGACAGATGTTCCTATTTGGAGACATTAATATAAATAATTACAGGAAATCCAATGGAGTTATGTTTACAAACTGTTTCTTGTAGTTCTGAGAGGCTTTATGAATAATTTTGAAGTGTTTGAAGCATACAACTGGAAACACAAAGGTTAATGTCGTTGGATTTTTAGCCTAGAAGTGCTGCGCGAATGTGCACATTTTCACCAAACCCGTCTGTTTTCCTCATGCTTAGGCTTCAACACACCAGAAAACATGACGGGACGCAGAACGGTTTACAGCCGATGTAAGCTTAAAAACTGCAAACATGGTGGTTTTATCCATGTTTTCAATTTCAGTTTACACTCGAGCAAGCAGGCATTTCTTTTTTTTTTGATTACACAATTCAGCCATGCAAGTGCCGAATGTTTTTGTCTTAAGCCAAATAACAAACAGCGGATTCTAATCACTTGTACGTCACAATGAAACGTTACGGCAACCCCAGCACTCCTACCACATGTTTTCCATTTGCATAACCTTGTTTTACATCCTAGTAACTCTGATGCTCATGTCCACGAAGTTTTAAGCGCTCGTTGTCGTGTCATTCTCCCATCATGACCCGCAGCAGCGATGTCAGCTGAGACAGAACGCTCGTGTGCCGGATCAGCGAACCTGTCTGATCCACTCCAGATACCTGCGTTCAGAGATCAGACGAATGTCTCAGAGCGTCTGAAACGCCATTGATGTCGGCGTGACTGAAATGCAAAACCCACAATTTGATTAAGAGATGGTGTTGGCTGATAAAACCTTTGATACTGACACCTATTTTGTCCTACTCGGCGCATGGTAGGGTTTTATTTCTTTTGCCACGGCAACCTATGAACACTGCAAAAAGACAAGGGTAACTTACAAGATATAGGAGCTTGTTTTGAGTAAATAATTTCTTAAAATTTGGGAAGAAAGTGCTTGTATCATTCACTTATAACAAGATAGTTTTGCCTTGTTATTAGTGAAATAATCCGCTAATGGAGCTAGCATTTTTTTAATCAATATTCAGGATTTACTTAATTAAAACAAGCTCCTACATCTTGCTGAAAGGTTACTTGTAAGTTAGTTTTTTATTATTTCAAGTGTATTAAGATAGAAACTAGAGCACAAACACTTGGTAAGATTTTTTTTATATATATTTTGCAGTGAAGTAAAGCTCGTTTATGTCTGGATGCCACAAATATGATCCAGATTAAGAAACCAATCAGATCTGGGTTTGGCTTGAACAAAGCAACAAAAAAAACAACAAAACCTGAATAGACCAACTGTTATTCACGCAAACAGCTGTTTATTAGAACCGGAAACCCTTACATAGAAAAGCAGCGAGTGACTCCCAGCCACACAGTGGGTGGCGCTCCCCTCTTCCCCCCGGGCTACCGTTCGCCCTAATGAGCCTTTTACAGCATGAAAGAGAAACAAGCCGACCTGCAGGAGATTAATGCTTCACAAAATTCCCTTTTGTTGGTTCCCAAATTCCACCGGCTGCCGTCCCATTAGACGCCGTAAAGCATGTTTACGACGGAGGGCAAGGCTATTAAAAAGGAAAAAAGCCTATAAAAACAAACAATCAGGTTGTGATTAGAGCCTGACCACGCTCAATGCTGAGGCCTGTGCAGCAGTTTACAGTCAGCCGGCAAGCGCAAACAAGCCCCGGTTCCCATCGAGGTGAACCGCAGAGCTTAATCGTAACTTCCACAAAAATTAGGAGCATGTAGACTTCTCGTGTCCGGTCACGTACGTGTCAGTCGGAAGGACACTTCAAGCTGCGTCACTAAGATGGAAAAATAACACACACAAAAAAAAAACTTTGCTGACTATTCCAAAACACCCAATAAGCCTTCAGGGCTGACTCAACATCAGTGTGCTGTTTAATCACGCTCAGAGAATGTTCCCTCAGGTGTGTTTTTCTGTTTTGAAACAGGAAAGTCCTCCCAGCCCCACTTGTACTGCGAAGCGGTCGTGCTGCCGGGTGGAAGGTTTAGTTTAAAGGAGCATTGTTTTGTGTTTAATAGTACACTATAGTAACCATGCTACCTTCAGTTGTTGCAAAAAGAATGCTGTTTATGTATGACTTAAAAGAAATTCAACTTTTAAGTTTGAAATTGGGCCTCTGTCTCTTTAGAAACTCCTGCTCTTTCCAGGAAGTACTTTCTCATTTTTTTGAGTAAAAGAATCAAAGCAACACTCTGGGTGTGTTTTTGATGAGGGAATGACATTATGACGTGATGTAAAGCCCTAAAAAGGTGATTTTACATAATACTGCTCCTTTAACATGCTCTTGAAGCAGTTAAGTAATATTAACTTTTCCACAGTTTATGATGTTGCAATCAGCTTCAGAGTATTTTATTGGGGTCGTATGTGACGGCTAAGCACATAAAAATAGTTCACAATTGCAAATGGGAAGACGTGAAACATGGTTTTTGTAAATATTTTGCACATAAAAATCCACAACTGTTGGGATGCCTTTAATCCGTGTCCTGAATATTTTGTAAAAATCACTTTTTAGGTTTTTGTGTGTTTGCTCATCTTTTAAGTTTTAATATTTTTTTTGTGGGCTCTAGTGTCCCTTATTTGACAGTAGAGGGGTAATGAGAGGGGGGAAGAAATGTGGCAAATGTCGTCGGGTCCGGGAGTCGAACCTGCGACGGCCACGTCGAGGACTCAAGGCCTCCAAATGTGGGTTGCGCTAACCACTACGCCACCACAGCACGCCCCAACCTGTTTGCTCATCTGAATTTTATTTAGATTAATGCAGATTTTTAAGCTATCGGTTTTCAAATGACCTTGCGTTTAGCTCAGGGTCAGGTCCAGTCCCACACCACAATACTGCCACCACCATGTTTTAGGTTGGGATGTTGTGTTGTTAGTCACGTGCAAAATCGGTTTTCCACCTCACATTTTTCGTTGTCTACATCAAAAGGTTTTGTAAGTCCCTCTATAACCTCAATAATCCAGCTTATTGTTGTTTTTTTGCAAACAAATACAGGGTTTTATGTGCAAAAACTGGAAACAGAGGAAAGCTTCATGTTGATCAGAGGCTTTCGGGTGCTGCGTAGTGCTGAGAGTCAAACAGCTGCTGCGGCGGACGCGCGTCCTGCTCACACAGCGCTCACTACAATCACTCGCTAAGTCATAATTCTTCCCTTTGCTTATTATGCCTGACTAGCAGCCAGGAAATGTCCCCCTCACGAGTTGGCCAATCGGGTACCGGATTCTCAACCAGTGTCTTCCCAAGTCCGTTTCTGATTTCCACGAAGCACGAAACGCCTTGTGTAATAACGCCGGCGACTGCATCACTTGAAGCAAGGCCGACTTTCCTTCGGACGCAGGGGGGGGAGCTTCTGGGAGGGAGGCGTTCACAGGGACAAACTCTCCTTATTTAAACATGAGAAAGTGTCTGACAAAGAACAAAAGCTGCAAATGAAGATCAAACCAGCGATAAAACCACAAGACGGGACAGGCACTCCACGGACTCTCAAGCATGAAGAGACAGTCTCCAAATGGAGGAAGAGGCAATCTTTTCTAAACATTAGCTCCAGTTTTCTTTTTGGCACTACACCAGACGCACCCAGTAATAAAATGTAGATTAAGCAGGGACTTCTATTAGCGGGGGTAATGACAGGTGAAATTACAGACGGCAGCGTTCATCATCCAGATCAACCCTGAGAGAGAAAAAAGTTTTCCTCCTCCTGGATTCTCCCACTTTACTAGCCGTAAATCGCTTCTAACGCATAAGAAAATTGAGATGCTAAAAATCCCTTGTTTTAGTTCATTCAGTTATTTGACTTGTATTTATTTATTTAACTTATTTAGCTTATTTAACTTGTTAGCATTTACTGTTTTTGTTGGCGCTTCTCATCAAATCATTATCTGTGCGAATGCCAACCAAAACAGATTGCACTTTTTAATCAGCCTAAGCAAGCTGAAACATGTTTAAAATACTCATACAGTAGCATAAACTCACTGCAAAATTGAAACTTTTGAACTGATTTTAAACATTTTAAAATCAGTTAAATTGGGGGAATGTAAGTTTAAAACAAAATCAGTCATCTCAAAAGAAATGGAATTGAACCTCTTTTAACAGTAAGTGCTTCAATATTATGTCATCAATTAAATCAATGCAGTTTGTATTTGTTTACTGACAAATTATATCAATCAGTCCCTCCAGTTTCTTCAGAATTATCGTGGAAATTCACGCAAAATCAACAAATTCCCTCACTTTTTTGCACTAATAGCTGGGAATTTATTGCAGATTTTTTTCAGAAATTGCCAAAAACTTTCTTACTTGTACTAAGCAGCTGCCTCAGCCTTAATTGATGTCAGATTATAGTCCGTGGTCTATACAGTGAGGAATAAAAAGTCAAATGTACCGTCATAAATAAGGGCAAATATTTCCAAATTAGTACCACAAACCCTTTTTTTATTGAAAAAAATCACTAAAGGACTCACAAAATCCTGGAGGGACTGAAAATATGTTCAATAATATTATTTCATTTTAAAAATTCATTGATATTTTAACAGTTTGTGAAAAGGTTTCATCAATACTGTTGGTTTGTGCAGCGCCCCTGCCCCTCCCTCTCAAACAATGGATTTTCCTAGTGATGCTGATTGAAAACACCAGGTCCTTGTCAGCACTGCTCATGGACGCGTTTCCATGGCAACACATGACCAGGCGACCTCAAAGAGGAGAGAGAATGATTAAAACACAATATTACATAAAGCAAGTTACTTCCTCCAAACAAAAACAATTTATTTACCAGATAAATTATAAAAAACAGCACCTGTTAGGGAGGGGGTAAATCCATCACAAATACATTTTTAAGAGCTTTCATGATCTTGATTCGGCCCAAAACAAGGTTTTTGACCCCCCTGGTCTAAGTGATGATCTATGACTTTCTGCTCCCTGACATGGGGTGGAGGCCGCTGGGACGAAAGAGGATCCACATTTGTTTTGCCACCAAACACTGAGAGGGGGATGATAATGGAGGCAAAAATGTACATTTCCAAAACTCACTTTTGAAATCTACAGCAAAGAGCAGAATGTTAGGATAACCAAATGTTCTTATCCGTCATTAGATACTATCTACAAGCTAACCGATTGTTTGGGGGTGACGTCTGAAAAAGAATATTTTCCCTCCTAAACTAGCAAATGTAAACACATGGAGCTTGCTAATGTTGGGAAACGAATATATGGTAAAGCACCTCATGTCTGCTATTAGGCATGGAGAACCTGTGATGCTGTGGGCCGGCTTGTCTTCCAAAAGTTCTGGGAGACTTTAAAAAAAACCAACAACAACAAAAACAGTTGGTTCAATCCAGCAAACGGAAAATAGTTCATCGTTGACTCTTTTAGCCGGATAATGATCCAAAACGTGACCAAATCAAAATGTAAAATCATTGAGTTAAATCCTTTAGCGAACCTGGGAGCTGAAGAGAAGAAAGCAAAGGACCCCTCTCTCTGTGAAATCTTATCCCACCACGGTTCTCAGGTAACACTGGCAGTACTACGGATACCTATGGATACCGAGATTACAAGTTAAATAAATAAAAAAGCTATTTAACTACTGAGGTCAAAGAGCTGTAGAGACCAGATTGATCTTTGCTTTAAACAGACACATTGTTCCCATCCCCCAAAAGAAGGCGCATTAAATTAAATTAGCCTGATAAACATTGTTATCAGGTTAATTACATGTTTTATTTTTTATTTGCCATCACTGATTATGTTTGGAGGCTCTGTTAGCTTCCTCTGCACTACAGTAATGATTTGAACCCCAACATTAAGAGTAATGTGAAACTCATGATCAAAGCTGACCTTACTCTCTCGGCCATATTTGCGTTTCATTGCGTGCAGTAAATCACAGGAGTGCGGCGTGCTTCGGGGCGCGGTAGAACACCGCACCGCGCGCGCGGGCCCTCTAACACGCGCTGACTTCTGCCGTCACGCGCTGAAACGCAAGAGCAGGGAGAAGCAGAGCGAAAGCAGATGATTTTGACATCTTTGCTCTGTCACAATGGCTCCACAGTTCACCTCATTGTGTCCTAGAGTAGGAGCGGTTCGGCCGCTTCACCGGACCAAGCACGTGTCACCAGTCCCGGTGGGAGATGACGTCATCGCGTGATGATGTAATTGAGGGCAGCTTACTTGGGGAACTTAAGCGTTAGTGCTACCAGCTGCGCCCCTGCTTCATATTAGCCTGTTCTCTGTTCTCTTCGCTTTAATGACCGACTATAACAAGCCAACATAAAATTATTTGGGTTTGAAAACCAGTTACGTGGTTCTGAAACTGTTTTTGGACTGAAATGTGGGCCTGGAAAACTGCAGAACAGAATAAGGCTGCGTGAGCACACCAGGTCTTCATACTCAGTTCTATTTCTTCTTCTTTTTTCGTGGTCTTTCATGCTACTAATTAAACGAGACCGCAATAAGACTTCTCCGTGAACGTTTTAAGACCCCAAAGCAACCCGCATGCGCAGAGGAAGAACTTTGACGTCACCCTGCAGCGCTCTGTTTATGGAAGTAATAATTGATGGAGTCCCTTATGGATTCATTTTAACGTTTATTCAGCAGTGGTAGCCGACGGGATGGTCACAGGATCATAACAATACAAAGGATGCTAATAATAATATTAAAAAATGGCGTTTTGTTGACCATTGACTGCAACTTCTGTAGAGAAGATGTGCAGTCAGAGCCAAGAGTGGTGTGACTGCAAAGTGATTCACTTCAGTGACTTCTTTCGAAAGTACCTAGTTATGATTTTCTGCCTTTGCTTACTTCTGGATTTACCACATCTGACAGCTGCTGGCGCAGAATTATGATATATGTGTCACATCAATGACATCAAAGTCAGATGAAATGCGACATGAACACTTTTGACTTAATCAACGTAGTGATGTCAATATGGAAGTGGCACAAATTGTGTGTGTTTTTTGGCCGTTCAGACTGCAAGGAAAAAGTCTGATATGGGCTGCATGCTGTGTGAACATAGCCTTAGTCTGTATTTGAATATCAATGTTCAGTGTTTAGAATTATCCAGTTTAGGTTCAAGTATAAATATTTAATTAAAGGCAGACAAAAAAAAAATAGTGAAATACCCCTTTAATTTAACCGAATCCAATGGGAATTGTTTTTTAAATGCAAGTGACAGATTACTTTTTTACTCTCTTGTGCTGCCCCATGTAGCATGTTCTGAAACGGCTTTTAATTTTAGTCCAATATCTATAGAAATAAAAATATAAACATCTGGTGCCAGTGGAAAAATATTTAGTATTTGTAGTCAAAATGCAACGTGTTCTCTAATCTGTATTAAGAAGTTTATTACAAGCCAAACATTTGGAAGCAACTTCAAATTTCAGTTCACGATGCCATAAAAAGCACAACTTGTATGAATTTTGGGATACATTCAGTTAATGGTCACCGATATGCACCATTTTCCTCAGTTTACCTTTAGGCCAGTCTTAATGGAGAAAGACTTCTGCTCAAGAAATGTTTACAAGGGAAAATAATGACTTAGCTTTAGGACTGAGAGTCACAACTTCTGTGCAAGAGTAAAAAAAAAAAAAAAGAAAGTCTGCATTATTAGAGCCAGAGGGGATTGCTTTGAACAAAACAAAATCTGGGCAAGAAAAGCTCAAATAACTCCATTGTAGTAAATATGAACTCTCTGTCATAATCATGGCAAATTATGCTAATGAAACATGGATTTATTTTCTCTCTCTCTCTCTCTCAGTCTGCGCTTGCTTTCAAACTTTTTAGTAAAATTCGACTCCCTGAGCACAAAAACAATATTTGTACAAACTTGATTTAGGAACATAAAGGTTTGGATATGCCTTTCAGTTTGGGAAAATAACTGTTTAGATGTATTATTTAAAACCAAAAGTTGTTTTGTTATTAATAAGAATAAGAATCTGTGAACCATTGACAGAACTGTACTTAAGGTAAAAAAAACCCAAAGCAAAACAGACCAACATTGTTTATTGTAGCTCTGCAGTCTAGCAGTAATAATTACCAGCAGACCTTCAACAATGAGCTCACTGCAGGCCCACTATGCATCTTTGTCACAGAGGAGCTTTCAAACGACATCTCTGCCGCTATTTTTAGCTTTACTTTCGGCAACGTGGAGCGCGTATGAAAGGATTCGTAAGATACAAACTCGAGGCTTTTGTTTGGCCTCACGATTCTCTCCACTTTAGAGAGCAGATAGGACGGGACGGCCCCTTCATTCACTCCGTCCCTCGAAAGCTAAAAGAGCCTGACCTTTTGTCTCACGTCCCCGAAAGCGTCGAATCAGTGTATGAACAAAAGAGCGCACACGGTTCATTTCACAAAGAGCGAGGGAACTGGTTTGACTAAACAAAACGACAACCACCGCAAACATCTTTTTTTGATCCTTACTTACAACGTTGTGCATCCAATGACGTATCGTGGTTGTAGGATAGCCCAAATGTCCTCTTATAACTATAGACGCGTTTGAAATGTTTACAACAATACAATGTATTACCTCCAGTACTCCTAGAAAACCATTTTAAATGTGCACCTCAAAATAATTTTCTTTATTTATTGCTTTTTACATCACGTTTTCTACCAATTATGATATTAAACCCCTGAAACTGCTCTAATCTCATTGCCACCATCAGAAAAGAATATTACGCGGAAATATTGAAACAGCAGCAGACAGGAAGTCAATGCTTGAGTATAAACGAGTCTTTGAAACAGATTCATTTTAGAATCATGGTTTCATTAAAAAAAAAAAAAGAGGAAACCAAACATGTTTCACCCGAATGAGAGACTTTTTTTTTTTTAAAGACATTTGCTTGTGTTCTTGTTGCTTTCTGCATTTTTTTTTTTCTTTTTTGCATTTAGCAGATGAGACCAATTTTCGGAATCCTAACTGACCCAAAACCAAACTGTTTAAACGTCAGACTGTGAGTGGGGAAAAAAAGGTTGCTTTCATGTAAACATCTGGTTTAACTATATTCACCATGTTCAACACATATGTAAAATATTTGGCACACATTAGGAGTTTTATAAGGCCCATTTTTATCTTGGGGCCCAGAGTGTCTAACCTCTGCTTTTCTCCTGAACTGAATTGAGTTATCGATACCCATAAAGGGTAACTCCATAACTCTGTCCGTGGAGAACATGTTAAAGTTTCACAGCAGATAAAATTAGCAAGGTGATAACGTCAAATTGTAATGTTGCTAAAGTAGCTAGTAGTAAATATGTTTACATATATATTTATTGTTAAAGTCATAATTTGGTCTTTCTAGTTTTGCTGTGTTCATTTATTGTATGCCAGACTTTAGAAAGGCCTTAAAGGGTCGTCAGTTTTTTGACCCACATATATTGATGGCCCCTAATTTTTGGGGGTCACCAATTAAAAAAAAAAAAAATTATACTTATATAATCATACAACCTCATAAATCCGGCTGTGATTGTATGGATACCCCAGAAGTCCATCTAGCCTCCTCTTTTCTCCTGAATCGATCTTCTTGGAGTGAAACCGTTAAAGAAGAAGTAAAAATGGAAGCATTTTTACTTCTTCAAGTGGGCGCATAAAGCTTACATTTCCACCGGAGGTGTCATATAATCATCTCACATCAGGATGTTATATAACCACAGCTTGGTGGTCTTGTTATTAGGACTTGAGATGTGTGTCTTATCAGTAGCCGTGGTGATTTATCGTCTAATCCCTAAAAACTTCCCACAGCCATCACCTCCTGGTGAATTTAATCCAACTTCCTTACTAAATCCCCCTCTTCAGTCCCTGGCAAGCAGCCGTATCTCCATCCGCACAGACGCAACACGCACGAATCAAACATGTGGGTATAAACGCTTTTCTGTCCCTTTTCTGTCAATGTTTCTAATCCTCAGTGCCTAAAAACAGAAAATCTTATTTGTTTTTTTGTTTTTTTAAGGCTAAAGCCAAGAATTTAAGGTCAAAGGGAGTCGTATAAAACCTCTGACTTTATGTTTGCATTCAGTGTTTTTGTCTGACAGGGGCCGAGATAAATTTTGGTTTCAGGACTTTGACCCAGAAACCCAAACACTCTTCCGCTGTGGGCAAATATTTGCTCCGTCTCCATTTATTTTCCTACACAACAGCTTATTTCTCTCTGTAGTGCCCTTGTCGGGTTTGTCGTGTGGTTTGTTTACGTTGATCCTGTTGTGTCTTGGTGTGAATCGGTGTTAGTTTACGGGATGCAGGCAAGGTCTCAGACTTAGACTCAGCACAGATCAGGAATGTCTGCAGGCTGAGATGCAGGCTGAGGGAAGGCCTTTTCTTCCCCCACTTTTCTGCCAGGAAACAAAGCTTATATAATAAAATAAAACAGTCATTGAATTTTACACCCTTTTATTTGCAAATAAAACCTTATAGATTTGTATGTAGCCTCTAACCCATTCAAATCAATGTTTTGGAAAACCATGTTTTGGGGATGTGGTCATTCTCCCACATGGATGTAGTCCAGCTGGAAGGTGAAGCTCTGCCCCAATCTCAAGTCTTTTGCAGCCGCTAACAGGCAGCCCCACAGCATAATACTCCCACTACCTTATCTCATTGTTTGGATGGTGTGTTTGGTGGTCCACTCACCTTTTTTCATGTGGCTCCAAAAGTTTCATTCCGTTTTCATTTGGCCAGAAGATCGCTGATACGTTTGCTATTTCACGTAACCAATAAACAAGAAGTTTATTTCACTGCACTGATTTAAGACAGAAGATCTTAATTAACAACTCATCATATAATTAACTCTATTTCTGTTTCTGAGTAGATGGCAGGAGGCGAAGAGAGCGAAACCCAGTCCATGGTGGAGAGAAGCTGCATGGAAAAGAAAAGAAGGTGAGCGGTGTGCGTGTGTGTTTAGGGTGGGAGTGGGATTTGTTTGTTGCCCCAGCCTTTTCATGCCCTCCAGCACCGTGACCTTTATGGTAGGGAAGGATCAGCGCTTACAATCAGCGCAAATCCCAACCACATACGTTCTCACCCCACAACACAATGTTGGGCAAAGTCAGCTCAGGTGATTTATGGCACAGGAAAAAGAAAAGAAAAAGGGGGGAAAAAAACAAAAACCCAGTGACCTGTGGTGAGGGGAACAATGAGCTGCCGAGTGAGAATTGCTGCGGACGCCTCGGCAGAAGGTAAACATCTTAATTCACTTTAATGGAGTGCGGATGTGGTTTCTGCTTTGGGAAGTAACAATAAAGTCTTTTCAGGGTTCGCTAACGGAGGCTGATGGACTTGGAAGGAGAGAAAGAGAGAGAGGGATGGGGGGAGGAGAGATTTGTCAAGGTGTCCTGTAATGTTTGCGAACGCGACATCAGTCATAAGCCAAATGCTTGCTCAGGAACTTGTCACTGACACACTTTAACCTTGACTCCCAGAGTGTGCGCTATATTCATGTACAGCAGTTATTTATAGTGTAGTGTCCCAGTTCTAGTGACTGCTGTTTTTATTTTCACATCGGATGCTATATGGAAGGACTCGTACTGACATCCATACAATTATTTCTTTACTGAAACGAGCATCAAACCGGCAGAGACTCATTCAAAGACCTGACTGGTGTCGAGCCACAGGAAACCGCCGAGCTTCCTCAGAGCTGAATTGGCGCTAAAACACTGGGAGGATCAATCAATAAATCAATAATTCTTTACGGCTCATTATCTAAATGCAGCGATGCACTTCATCTGATCAGAGAGGTTCAAAGTGGGTGATCTGCAAATGAATTCAGTAGCATACAGAGTTACATGCAACACCTGTGATGAGTAACTATGAAATTAACCAATTTTCCTACCGTAGCACGGATAGATGGTAGGATGTATGGATAAGAAATCTGCTGAGATTTCGAAATCTCTGCTTAGATTCTTATGACGTTGCATCGATGTGCACATGCGCATTACCACAAGGTAGGACGGGTTCACGGGTACAAATAAGAATATAAAAATTGTTGCCTATACATTTGTAATTTTAACTTCCTACTTTACATAGGAAGTTAAACAACACCTGCTGTCAGAAATCCCCTAACTATAAAATAAAGCCCCCCTCTGTGTATAATGCAATCCACGTATAAATCCAGTTCTGTGATCAGACGTTTCTAAAAAAATATTATAGAAGAATTGAACAAGTCAAGTTTATTTGTCCATTTTTTTCCAATAACAAGGCAATTCAAAGTGCTTTACATTAAATAAAACACAATAAACTAGCAACAAAAAAGAAGGACTATTAGTTTGCATCCCTAAATCTAATATTTGTGGAAGAAGAAAGCCACAAGACCATAGAGGAAGAGCGAGAGAGGAATGTTTTCCTCTCAGGGGTGTTCAAAGTGTGGCCTGGGGGCCATTTGTGGCCTTCTGAATAAAAGTTTGGTAAAAGACAACTTGTTTCTCATTCATTTGCATGATTTATAAGTTTATCTTAAAGAAAATCAGACCAAATTCGTCACACAACTTTCACGTAGACTTTGGTCAAGAAATCAGTCGACCAAAAACTTTGGAAACTGTACGTCTGCCCCTTTTTATGTCTCACATCTAATGACAAACAGATCCCAATTCAGTAAAAATTTTGCATGTTTATGTTTGACTTTTGAGCAGCTACGACTAAAAAAATATCACAATAAATTTTATTTTGTGTTTTTATCAAAAATAATTAAATAAATATACCTTTGGCCCGCTAGAGTTTAATAGCTTGGACACCGAGAGCGACCCAGACAATGGAAGATTTGTAGCAAAACTCAAAAATTAAGCTTCTATAGATGCTGCTTTTGATTCTGCAAAGTATTCAACTGCAGATTTTTCAAGACATTTTGAAAATAAGTCAGAATTTTCCTTCCGCTTCCTACTTAACAACACAATGAATCACACATTGTGTTGTTCTATCACAAAAAGACTGAATAAAATACACAACAGACCATCTAAAGGTTTGTTAGGTACAAATACTTGCACTACAGACAATATTTGTTTGAATGAAACTACTTTTGAGGTTTTAAAAAAGATTTCCTGCCCTGCCAACTCGAGAGCTGTACGCTGTGTTGCAGTAGAGGCTCACTGAATGAAACCAGTTTATTGTTACCATTGTTTATTCTTTTCACTGTACCATCTGGTGACTTCACTCCTCCATTACTCTCTCTCTCTTTTTCTTTCTGTTTACATTGTCCCCTCTCTCTCTCTCATCGTGCTTCCAGCGCTGCATCATCTCTAGTGAGAAGTGTGCGCTCTGAAACAAGCTCCTGACTGTGCAGAAGGCTGGAATGGTTCAGCAGCAAATTGGATGACTCCTTTTGTTTCTGCGAAACAGCAACGTCTGTCTCAGAGGGCGGCCCGTCGCATCGCCGCGTTCTCCGTCAAAAGATGCGAAAAGTTCATTAGAACCGTTTGGGTGTGCCATGTTTGGACAATAAATTAGTCCGTCTTAATCTCCGCTTGATTGTTTCTGCCGCACGAAGCCGTTTCTGGAGCCAAGCAAGAAATTCCTAATAGATTCACATTTATAGCCGCTGTGTCCCTGAGATCCTACTGGAAGTCCATTCTTTAAACTTCAAATGGCGTTTCAGTATTACCACGTAGTAAAATGATGGTACATCAGAGTGCGCCTTCAGCCTCTGGTTCCTCGTAACAGGCTCTGAGCAGATAGCCAGCCTCCAATTTCACAATATTTCCCCGAGGGCTGGCAAAACTGAATCAATGATCTCATGCACCTGACTAGACCATCTGCCTCAGTGTTAGAGAATATATCCATGCCTAAAGTAAACATGATCAAATATATATCAAATATTTGCCCAGGCCTTTCTAGCTCCTGTGTCCATGTGAGCGACAGGATTTGGCTCCCAAGTCATACATAGAAACAAATCTGCCAGTCATGTACACGCCGGTCTATTGTGAGCAGAATGGTAGTAAATTTATTTTCCAGTTTGTCTGTAAAGCTACTTTTGTGCTAAGAACAGCAGTCCGCTGTGCTCTGTCTATGCACTCCACCTTCATAAGTACAGATGAAGCCATGCATTTTGCCACTGTTCGCTCTGAACGACCACTACGCAGTAGCTCTGGGAGGAAAAAGGTTGTCGTACTCTTTGCATTGCACATTTTTTTAATCATTCATTTTAATAATACCTATTGGTCCCCTTGGAAATAATAAAACCTTGGAGAGGTGGCATTCAGGAATGATGGACTGTGGTGAGGTGGAGACCCCAAGATCCCCCAGCCAGGAGCTCAGTGACCTCAGGTCTACACTACAGGAGAGACATTGGACCTTTCCTGGAAGCAGCGCCATGTTGGATGATGTTTGGACAAAAAAACACCGCCAGATGGTCCAGAAGTGAACAAGCATTTATGTCTTATTTTGTGTGAAAACACTGAAAAAATAAAATGAAATAAAGAAAAAAAAAGTTCTGTGCCTCATTAATGTTCCTCATATATGAACATGTTGCATATAAGCAATATCATATGAATATATTTTAATGCAGCATGTAATCTTTTTTTTTTTTTTTTTACCAGCAAGTCCTCTACAGTAGAAGGAGGGACTGGGTTGGTCGGCATGCTTTTTCATCTGCCAAATATTTGGATTTAACAACTATTTTTTTGCAGTTCCAGTGTAGTTGACAGTGTATTGTATGATGCACTAGCGTCCACTTTAGTGGTCTGTGTGCATTTATAACATCAAATCCACAAGAAACACAAGAAAATGGCCACTACACATGAAAGGGTTAAAAAATGACATCATAAGAAGGAACAAAATATAAAGTTATGTTGGTATTTAAAGACTAACATAAAAATAATTCCTAAAAGTACATATTGTTTTCCAAAAAGCTGCTCAAGTAAACGCTGTTACTTTGAGTCGATTCAAGAAGGTTGAATAACCTTTTGCAAGAACATGGGAGCTAACTACTGCGTTCAAAGTGACATGCGCTCAGTCTTTATCAGATTTGCAGTGGCAAAGCATTAAAGTCTTCCCTCTTTATCCTTGCTATGGAGCTGCATGTGTCATATTAAGCCAAGCAAAGGAAGGGCAGATGGCGAGGACTCCCTCTGCTTCCTGAAGTCTGCTTGTGGGAGGTCAGGGGGGAGCCACTCATCTTCCCCTGGGGAGAGGGAAACGCAGAGGGAGTCGTTTCAATTAGCCAGATACCGGAGCAACAAAAAGCCCATCGTGCTCCCCGCTGCACTTCAAGCCCGGCCAGAGACGGCTAATCAAATCAAGACAGCAACGTCTGCACACAAGAGCTATAGGAGGAAGCTAGTTCAGGAGGGAGGTAGTGGTGGGGGGCTGTAAGCTGTGGAATAGGTCAGGACGTCGCGTTTGCTCCGGCGGTTCTGCATTTAGGGAGTAGGGAGAGGCAGAGAGGAAGTGAGGAAGAAGATAAAAGTTGTAGAAGCGAAATCACGACTGAAAATCTCTTGCACAGTATCACATTTAATATCACATGTCAGCCCTGAAAATTACAGTAACCTGATCAGCTAAGTGACTATTGCAGGGATTTGTGATTTTTTTTCTTTCTTTCTCTCTTTTGCTCTCTCTTTTTTTTCTCTTTTGGAGATCATAGTCACTTGGTAGCTTTGTTGTTCACAGGTGCTTTTTCTGATGTAACTTCAAAGCTCTGTGCTGTCTGAGCGGGGAGGCGGGTGGGGGTGTTCTGGGCCTGACCGGCCGTCCTTCCTTGTCCCTTTTCATGTGCGGAGTCATTTCTCTCTGACAAGCAGTTCGGAACAGGAGCTGGGGCCCCTGAGCACTAATTAGGGGTCACGGTGTCACGGCTCTCCCCTCTGACATCACGCGGGTGGGCAGAGGATGGTCCATTTTAGAAAGCAGATGAATGCAGTAAGCAATGCCTTGCAAAAGTATTTACACCTGTAGAGCATATTTTGTTGAATTGTTCCCACAAACTTCAATGTGTTTTTGACATGGACTAATATTATGTAGCCTGTTTATTTGTTGTTACATAACAGAGATTATGAAGAGTTTATGGGGTTTACATTGGAAAGGAGTTGGTAATTATTCTGATGTTGTTTGTCCGGTTGTTATTTACAATTGTCATTATTAGTAGTGGTATGGGTCTGTAGATTTTCTTGGGAGTCAGCTTGTGATCATTTTGTTTATGTAATATGATTTATTTGTTGGTTTCTTTAGCACAGTAAGTTGAACAGGCATACGAATACTATAACGTGGTTTCAATCACACATTTTTGACAATTGTTGAGTCAGTAAATTGAGATAAGGGGTAAGATTACATAAGTGTTCACTTGAATACTATTTAAACCATTTCATTGCAGTTCTGGATGTTTGTTTAGGGTCACTGACCTGCTGGAAGAGAAACCTCTGCTCACATCAGCCTTAGCATTGGTTTGCGTTCTGCTCTAATCATCTTCCATGTAGCTCTGACCAACTTATAAAGACAAGACGTTTACATTTTAGTCTTAGAATTGAGCACCTTCTTCCACGTTGATGGAATTTCTTAGATCTTTTATGGCAAACTACAGATTTTGTATGGCTTCTTTCATGCTACTCTTCCATAAACATCACATTTATAGAATGTAGGATCAAAGTTGTTCCATCAAAGACTTTTTACCCAGACCTATATATATCTATTCACTAATGTACAGACCTACTAGGCATTCACGAAAGAGCTGCTAAGTTACAAAAAAAAAAAAAAAGACTCTTGTGAATTGAATTTACTGCTTAGCTAACCAATAGATTTTTAATATGGGTGATGCGGCTTTCCGCTCAGGGCGGCAAAAGGGAGTGGGGTCCCCGAGGCAATAAAGTAATAATTAGAATGCATGCACAGTAAAAGTACTGTAAGAAGTCGTTGGTGTTTTCAGTGGGTGGCTAAAGCTGTTGAAGTTGGTATCTGAAATGAATGAAACACTGACCCACATATTTGATGTGAGTGATTTCACTCATCAAAATGTAATGTTTGCTCAGCTGTTGACTGTATGGTGCTTTCTTTATAACTTTGTCATTTTGCGTATTTTTTGTTTGTTATTTTTTATGTGAAGCACCTTGAACCGCCTTTCAGCTGAAATGTGCAATACAAATAACTGAATTGATTGATCTGAAGTTTATGATTCAACAGCGCTAGCAAGCATTTTAATTAATTAAATATTAATATTATTACCATAGGGCTGGGAGAAAAGGGACTTAACTCAGATCAGTCAACTTTTCCATTTTAAAGTACTATCAAAATGATTTAGTCGTGTTGTTAAATGGCTCAGTTTTATTATTCCATATGTAATGTCTATTTATAATATCTGTGTTGCTCTGTTTCTACGTGTCGTTGGTGAAAGACAGACAGCCAGCCGACTCATTTGGCATCATGGCGTAAAAATAAAGCGTCCTACATTTTAAAACTGTTCTTGGGAGCTCTTTTAATACACGCAGTCATCGCTGTTACCGCTTCTTCCGACCAACACGTCCAAATTTACTGCAGCGGGGCTCCAGGCCCGCACAGTTGGGAGGAACGGAATGAGAGGCAGCCGTGGGCGATACCAAGTCGGGATGCTCTCAGAGGGGGGGGGGAGTCCCGCCGAAACAGAGGTGATATTCGACGTTTGGAATGTAATTTGGATTCTAATTATACTACTGAAGATATTTTTAATACAGTGAGTGCCTCGGTTGGTGTAAGACGTTGCTGTAATGTTAGCTGGAAACAAACAGAGAGCCTCCATCTTCCCTCGGTTCCCCCCATTTTCCCGCTCCCTCTCACCGCACATGTATTCCTATGCAGGGCTGCTGGCTGGGACACAACGGCTACAGCGGAGGCGGAGGAACGACGACGCTTTTCCCCAAACTGCCAGCAGACTTTTCCAAACTCTGGGATTTCATCCTTTTTTCGCTTTCAAGAGAAGGGTTTGGATATACCGTTTTGAAAGGAATAACGTGTTTTGGCCGTGTAAAGGTGGGTTTTGTTTCGCTTTCTTCATACTTTTAAGCATTTGTTCGTCTTTATGAGTTCAGACTTTTTACTGCCGCAGCAGTCTTTTTCTTTTTCTTTTTTTTACTCTGTGTGGTTAAAGTTACTAAACAGAATCTTCCATAATACTAACCATATTCACTTCAGATACACTTAAGCTTATTAAACATGTCATGGGCTATTTTTCTGATAGTTTTTACCATTTCTATCCAATGACAAAACCTTCCCTTCTATAATGAGGCTTCACCTCTGGTGACATCACATAAGGCAATTTATTAGTTTTTGGCTATTCCCATTTGGGTTTTTTTCCTTGTTGGCTCTTCCAGTCCACACAAGAGGAAAGCAAACCAAGCGAAAAAAAGTATGAGCTCAGACAGTATGCCATGACACAGTAGATACTGCAAAAAAGTATTGAAGGTGATCCAAAAAATATATAAACATCTAATTTTAGCATAATTGATTAATTTTATTCATTCTTGTTGTCAACGTTTGTATTCGTCAGGGCTTGGGGGTCATTGGTGTGGCTCTGACCAAGAATGTTGAATGTCTTGCAGCTCAAAAGTTTCCTGAATCTGCCTTAAAAATCTGACAAAACTTACTGTGCCTCTTGTGATGTCATCGACCCAAATACAAGACAAACGTAGCAGAATTAGTCATTTTCCCCATCTGCACAGTATTTTAAATAAACATTGCATTTTGAAAAACTCTACAGTAGAAGCCGGCACTTTATTTATTGTGAGCACAGCAGACAGAAAGTATGGAAGTGGATAGCATCTTTAATATTTTTGGCTAATTTGGGCGTTACAAGATTTGGTAAGGAAAAATCTAGATTTTTTTTGTTGTTGTTGCTTACTGCTGATGCTGGTTGGATATGTTGTTGTCCACTCACTTTCAATGTTATGTTTCAATGTTATGTTAAGGAGCAGAAATCGGTGCTCCAAAGTAGGTTAACTGGTCCAAAATATTTGCTTTAGCTCAAGCTTCCACTCTTCTGGAATTAAAGTTATCCATAAAACAACTCGGCATCCTCCGTAGGGTGTGAATATGTCACTTAGTTAGTCCCTTGATCCATCTTTATTATACAGTGAAGGGAAGTTGTCTCATAGGGGTTACACATGTGTAATTACCACACACTCAGTTTTCAGAGCTTAGAAAGAATGAAGACGTTAGCCTCGTGTAGTTATTATGATGTAACAAACTCTAGTTTGTTAGTTTTAGTGGTAATTAGATTTCTCCACTCGGGAATGTTAAAAATGCCCCCCCACACACCCTCCACTTCTGTTTAATATTAGACCAGAAAGCAGTGCAGAGCAAACAGGCTTGTTTTCTCCTTCTTGGTCTGGAGTTTATTTAAAGCTGTAAACACGGTTTGGGTTCATCAAGTCTGGTATGCATTGTTTCGAGTTAGACGTCGGAGCGTTTGTTGGCTCGAGGCATTTTACCACGACAGTCAAACTCATATCCTCTGGCTGGTTGTTTTAGCTCACTTTGTCGTTTGCCAAGACACTAATGACACTAACATTATTACACAATGCACAAATGGCGTGTGAAAAAAATAAAATAAAACGGTTTACCATGTTTCTCAAACAGGTTTATTATTATTTTTTGGGATTGTACATTCATCGTTCAACCCGGGGATTCCCCCACTATTTAGGCCTGGAGGCACATCCAGTTTGCTTTATGGGCAGGTTAATCACCCACCTTTGACCCACTGACGTTCTACAAACTAGTCATCCAAGGCTCCGCTCCAGAGAGGGAAGAAAAAACAAGTTGCTCTCTCGGCTCTGTTATTTTTTGTTTAAAAGAAAAGGGCTAATTTGGAGGGGAAGTGATGGAGCAGGTGTCGTCTGCGCAGGAAGAATGGGGCTTTAGCAGGAAACACTGAGGAAGTGTGTGTGTGAACAAAAAACAAAAATCCCTGGTGTGCGTGTGTGTGTCCTGAGTCATTCAGATGAGTCCTTTGGAATGTCAGTGGGATGGTCCATAATTACACAAGGCAGACCCTCTCTCTGCCATCGTCATTAAAGTTCTCGGGAGTCTTTCCATCATCGTTTTTGTAACTTCTGGATGCGATCTTTGCTTTTCTGAATCAAATGTGAAATTTTTAACATTACTTTGAACATTTTACCAGTGAATACAACATGTTGTGCTCCTGAAATACTAACAAAACATAACCTACGATGTCAGTTTCACGTTATACCTTGTACACACAAACCAGAATTAGATGACGATTAGAATGTTACGGCTGATCTGATTCCTTCAACTTAAAACTGACAAATTACAACAATTCCTCCTGTTGCTTAAATGTATAATTAAATGTTTTGGTATAATACTTTCTAAAAACTATCTACTACATCTTATTTCCATTTATTTTGGTTTTGATCCCATTTTTTTGGCTAGTTGATCCTTGGTTTTGACCCTGAATAAACCAGCAATAACCATAGTCGACTTACTGTAGTTAGTTATGAGTCATGTAATCACGTTTCTATACAATAAACTTTGAGTAAATTATGGAAAATGACTTTAAATCAGTGGATACAAAACTGTCACAAATGTCTTATGGTAGACGACTTCATTTCATCGACAGTAAGTCGGGTACCAAACAACCAAAACTTCAAAGTTACTGGCAGAAAGAGGAAATTATCAATAAAAATTAGAAGAGGAACTTCCTAAGTCTTTCAGTAGTTGTTTTCAAGGTGTTTATTCCACAGCATATTCTAACATTCTGCTGTTCTGGTCTCTGTGGAGGAACACAAGCTGTGCTAGCTTGGTAGTGCTAAGCTAGTGTTCACACTCTGCATGTTTTAACAACTGTAAGTATCAGAGGGGCATCAGTCTCCTGTCTATAAACAAATAAAATGTAAGAAAAAAAAGGTAATTATCTTGTCATTTTTTTGTTTCCTGTCAGATTAAAAACTTACATTTTTCACAAAACCTGAAGCGTTTGTGCTCAGTTTTATGTGTCGCAGTCAAATTGTTTTAAGTAAGTCCAAACAATTTGTCTTACTCCTCAGTGATTTAAAAGTGTAGCACCTTTTTTTTTTTATAACCATTTGTCAAGAGTGGTGCAGCATCAGCATGTAGATCTTTTATTCTTATGCTTTGAGTTTTCTTCTTTTATTAATATAACTAAAGCAGTACTTTCTGACTTTATCTCTTGCTTTAGCTTTGTCACTGGAAGATTAGATGAAGGATGGACTGTATTTGGAGTGTCAAGACAAAGTGACCGATTAAATAAAAAGAAAAAAACACAACAGCACCATGGGAAAGAACAAGATTACAGTTTGTACTGAAGTATGAGAAACTCTATCTGTTATTATGCGGCTGCTTGTCTTATCTTCCGCAGGTCTAGAGTGTGAGAGTGTGCACATTCTCTTGGTGTAAGCTATCCAGGGTGCTCTGGGCTTGGTGCTTGAATCTACTTTAGTATTCACACCTTGTAGGTCAGGAAGGTTTATGACCTATGAATTGTATAAACGCTCCATCCTCAATGTGTTTTGACTTTACAGCTGCTTAGTTCTCTGAGTGTGCAAACCTTGGAGCTGGATGTCCTTTCTTTAACTGCAGAGATGCTAAGTTGTGGCTCCTCGCCACAATTTTCACCGCAGGTTTCACCAAGGAGACGAAGGCGGGAAATTGGGTCGGCTCTTCCTGCATTTGTCTTCTTCTGTCCTTGTTTTTTCCCGTCTTGCTTGTTGGTCGACTCGGGGTGAAGTGTTTTTAAGGAAGTGGACCAAAGGGATTCAACCTGCAGGCGTTCTCTTGAGGATGTTATCAGCTAGTTTCACATGCTTCTCACTGCAGCTCTTAGGGTTTCCTTCAGGGTATTTTGTTTGCTTCAGCAGGATTGGTTGCAGGGTTGTGTGTTCCTGAGAGACGCTTCCACATGTAGGTCAAATGCGGGACACTGAGTTGGCTTTGCCTTTTACTTTTTTTTTAATCAGGGTAATCTTCATATTCGATTCAACGCTGAATTGTTGCAGATGCGCGTGGATGTCCTCCTACCCAATTTTCACAACTGTTTCGCAAACTTCCTGTCACTCCTCAGGTGTGACGGCTTTTCAATGAAGGAAGACAAAACCTGCCGACAGGAAACAGATTAGTTCACCTGCTCCAACTGTGTTTTTTATCTAGCCGCAACAGAAAGTTTTCAACTAAATCTTAAAAAAAAGCAAGACAGTGTTTGGCTGAGATTTGCTATAATTGCTGCTCATCTTTTTTCCTCTCCTTACCCCTTCTTTGAGGGCGCTTGCACTATTTCTAGCATACGTAATGGCTGGGTTGATGTTTCTGTGGTGTGTTGCACTGCGACTGCTAGTTTTGTGAGGTTACTCATGCTGAGTCCAAGCCTGAATGCTGGGCGGGGAGGGAAGGGAGCGACTGCTGACTCTGTTCAAACATGTCTGGCAGCACTGGCAGCTTGAGGTATGCCTGTCTGTGTGCGTGCGTGCGTGCGGGTGTGTATGTGTGTGTGTGTCTTAGTATTTGCTCTGAGCCACATGGATGCCAGATGCTGTACTTGTTAAAAGTAATTTTTCCAATGTGAGCTGAAGTCGGACTTCTCGGAGAACTCGCTTCTTCAAACTTCAGGTACCTTTTATTTTCTGTAGAAACGAAGCGTTTAGCTGTTGCATATGCGGCAGTTTGTCTAAATATCTTTCAAAGTGCTGGAGATGTAAAGGTTAATTAACTTAAAAGGGAACTTTCCTTGCACTCTTCAATCATTGCTTCAAAAGTAAGTTTTTAAAGCCGGATTTACCTCAGTGGATGCGATTCAAGCGTGGTGACGGCGCTAAAGAGCAGTTATAAAATGTGACTAACTTTGGTGGTTATTTTTGTTTCCTTATTTACATATATTTCCACCTTATAAATGATGCAAATGATATTGAATGAGAGATGTTATATCGCCTAGCTGCTTGGAGGGTTTGTTTAGTTTTCTTTTTAGTGGAAAACATGACCAATTCAAAGTTGACAGGAAGTTTGAAAATATGACTAGATATTTATCTTGTTATTGGAAGACATTATTGACTTAAACACTCGAAAAAGACAAACACAAAAAATACAGTTAAAATAAGTACTAAATGTTTTGCCCTAAAGTTAAGACCTAAGCAAGTAATCAGCCGTTGGATCTTAAAACAAGCTATTTAATTCAAATGTAAAACAGATTAAAATAACTGTAACCTAACATGAACCACGAAGAGTATTTTTATGTTTAACTAGACATTCTTAGGGTACAAAATGAAACTGTTTATTGCATTACGTCTTTTTGTGTTTTCCTGTTGCTGGTGTTTTGATTTGTTGGTTGTAAGTGGTTATCCATGGCCAGTATGTAGGAGGAATATTCTGATGAGATTTCTGACGGATATTCTGGATGAAGAAGACCTGTCTGTGCTTAGCTAGTGGCATCAGAACACGAGCCGTGGTGTTGAGATGTAAACGGACATGCCACACATTATTCTTTGTCTACACAGTCTCACTGGTACTCAGAAGGTCGCTCTTATGACACTCTAGCATTCATAAAAACTAGCACAACTGGAAATCCTGAGTGGATATTGTGATTGTTTTTGATCAGCTCTTTGAGCTCTTTACACAAATAGATATAAAGATAGTCTTTCTTAACTTCCTGCCATAAACCGTCCTCATTTATTTATATTAGTTGCTGAGATGGTGTCACATTTTGTTTGTGTGACAACGGTTGCTATAAAACAAGTTTTTACTATTATAAATTACAGGAAAAAAACATTATGCTGTTAATTTTTAAATTGTCTTTGTCAACATATATTAGCAGCTAGCAAGGTTAGCGTGGCTTGCATTAACAAAACAACAGCCATGATTGTGTGCATTCTTGAGAATGCAGCTCCGACATTTCCAAAAGATTGCCAGCATTTCACAGTGACGCGTTGAAAGCTCAGAATAATAAAACAGATCAACAATGCGGTATTCTTTTGCTCTCCCTCGCTCCTTCACTGTCTGAGCGAACCACAGCTGTCTCTCAACATCTTATAGAAACATGCAGCTTCCTCTTAAACATCTTCTTATGTCTCTGCTTCTTCCGACTTTATTTTCAACACCTCACCAATGCTGACGTTTGTTAACATTAAGTCTTCTTCCCCACAGTAGCAACTTCCACACTGAGGAAAGGATATCCATGGATCCTTAAAAACTCTTAAATTTACAAATCCAAAACTAAGGCCTTAAAATGTTTGGTTTTTTTATAAGTTGGCCTTAAATACGTTAATCACAAGTCTTAAGCTTTGTCGTAGCAGGACTATTTCATCTCATATACTTTGTATTTAATTTTTTTGTGGGATTTTTTTGTTTGGCAAAGGTTTGAGTTGTGCACAGGCATCTTCTTCTGTGACTCAATACGGTTGAGGCTGTTGGTAACAGCAGCTAATACAGCCTTGCTGGCTAACTAGCAAGTGCAGAAAAGCTAGTATATTTCTGTAGCGATAAAGGGCTTAAATTTCATTCAATATGATGTTATAAAGATCCTTAAAAAGTCTGAAATTTAAGCTGGTGAGACCTGCAGAAACCCTGAAGGAGTGTTGCTAATACCTGCTGTGGATCGTTTCCTGATGACAATCTGTTTCTACTTTCGCCAGTTATGTCCAGTGAAGAGCTAAAATGAAAAATATGCACTATATCATTTAAGTTAGCAATAGCAGAAACATTAGGGGGTGCTACACTTTATTCAGATTTTTCTTCCAAAATACACTCTGAAGTTAAAATGTCTCACAAGGAACCGTTTAAGTCTTTCTTCCTGGGGCTAATAAAGGATGTGTAAAGTCAACCAATATTGGCAGACACATATTTCAAGGACGGCAGTTGC
The DNA here is from genome assembly GCA_903066815.1 of Brachyrhaphis roseni. Classification (NCBI taxonomy): domain Eukaryota; kingdom Metazoa; phylum Chordata; class Actinopteri; order Cyprinodontiformes; family Poeciliidae; genus Brachyrhaphis; species Brachyrhaphis roseni. The sequence goes on from CAEFZY010068554.1 coordinate 48,496, forward strand.
CAATCTGATTGTTTAAATCCTTAGCAAATTTTAATTTAGTATCTAGAAGGATTAAAAGGATTATTTCCATGGGGAATTACTTCTCCCCTAAAGACTAAATCCTGAAAAAGCATTTTCATAAAGCCACCCAGGATTATTTCTGTGCTTTTCTAAAGACATCATACCTCAGCCTCCCAGTAATCTCCTGTTTACAGGCCTGACCTTCAGCAGCTTGTAAGCGTGATAAGTAATCAAGGCAGACACCCGAGTATTCAACCGTCACGTTGTTGATTTGGAATCCGGAAACATGTAGATTGTGTGATTTATTGTATCTGTCAGCGTTGTGGAGGATCTCTTTGATTGCCTTGCTTGATAAGTCTTTTTTTTTCTTGAACAACAAGAAAAAAAGAAATTGTGACAGTGTAAAAATATCTAGTAGATTATCCTGTGGGAAAGGGATCAGAAGTGTCTTAAACAAGCTGTGTTTTCCTAAACTTAGCCTTAAAACACTCAGGCACTTAAAGAGTAGCACATCAACATGTCTGCTGTTACAGGCAGTTTAGTTGCTTATTTATCAGTGGCTCCACATACAGCTATGAAAGGCAAAAACCATGATTGAGGTTAGTTTATCAAGTGCAGCACACCGTGTTTTCAGGACAGGACATGAAGGAAAGGAAGCAGTACTGTTAGCGGAAAGCCAGGTTGTGGCCAATGTGATTTCAACTAGTTGTCATCTCAGCAACATTTGTCAGGAACTGATTTATTGGTCTCTTGGCAGGGAATTAAAGAAGAAAAAGAACCAGCATCCACATGGATGTAGAGGCTGGTGTTTATAAAATTATGTTGTCTCTACAGAAACCCTATTTTGACATAGGCATATTTTGGCAGCACATGGAGCTTAAATTGCTTTTGATAGTGATGCGCCATGGCCGTTTTATGGATGTAAAATACTGTGTGAACAATTTCCAGTCTCAAATCTGCCATTTCAGCTTTCTCTTCAAAAAATATAATACAATTTGGGCTGGAACTTAAATGCTTTAATTTTAATGAATTAATTATGTAGATTTTAACACAATCAAGCATTTTTTGGTGTTATCCTTTAATCCAAAGCCGGAACCTTTGTGTCTGTATGTTTCAGGTACACGCGTAAATCTGATGCACAATCGGATAAACAATAGTGATGGACGACAAAGCCGCGTCTCTTTTCCCACTGGGGGCTGGCCTGTCTGATAATTTAGCAACAAAAATGGTTTTTGAATCCAAAATACTTAGTCAGTATCTGGTTTTCAATTAAAATGCAATTCATTTTGATTAATCACAGACCCTGTAATTAAACATTTTAACTGAGTCCCACCACTAAATAAAACATTTTTAAGAACAGATTGAACAGAGTTTACCGACATTTTAAATGAAGACAAAATGATTGCAGAGTTGACTGCATAAGTTTTTTATATTATCAATTAAAATGACTAGCATTGCTTAGCAACAGTTTCTGGTTTATACTCACTCCCTAGACTAGGGGTCCCCAAACTCGGTCCTCGAGGGCCGGCATCCTGCATGTTTTAGTTCTCTCCCTGGTTTAACACACCTGGATCAAATGATTGCTCATTAGGAGA